>JAKSZT010026446.1:3300832-3371019 GCA_026826555.1 Tolypeutes matacus
AGTGCATTCAAGGGCAGGAAAGAGGGAGGAAGAGCACCTTGAAACCTCACTTCTTTCAGCTCTAAAGCAATCATGTGGAACACTTCTGCAACTTTCGTACAGGACAGCTCAAGCATTGGAGGGCAATGATATTTCTCTTTAGTTTTCTCTACTTGGGTTAAACATGCTACTTCCTTTCGCTGTTCTTCATGTGATCCTGTTCCCAATTTCCTTACCTCCAAATACACCCTCTCCTTGCATAGAAGAGGGGTTAAATGTTTTGCAAGGATCAAATTGGAAAAGGAAATATTACAGTTGGGTCAATGGGTTGGTATAACTTCATACTGGTTTGCTCTTTTTTGGGTGGTGGGTGGGGGCTACAATTAGCCTCTTCATACTATTGAATCATTTTAAATGATCCTGTGGGTTATGATCAACGAAAGTGTCAGATTTCTTTTCAAATGTGCTGTAAAGTCATATTTCCTTCATTTTGTATTTGCATCCTTGTTTCACATTAAATGCAAGGCTATATATTTATTCCTATCAAATGTCTTTCTATTGTCTATCTTCTTGCTGAAATGATTTTTACTTTTGAATTTCCACTTACCATAGGAGTTACCTACCCAAACATTGATTCATTTGAAAATGTACTGACTTTGCTGTATCTTAAACCAAAAATTTAAATGTTGATGGGCACAAGACCAAAAACGAGTCTAGGGATGCTTTTTTAGACGCTCCTTACATGTTGCTAAGAAGCCATTAAACAAAGTCTCTGGTCTTTAGTTGTATATCTAAAGAGCGGTACCATCCTTCCACCTACATTTCAATTTTTTAACCATAGGGATATTACAGGACCTTTTGCCTAATAATTTATTGAAATCAAGTCACATGACAGCTCTGTATACCTCTAATCTATCCTGACACTAACAGCAAAGAACTACGGTTTTTTCAGAATATCTTGTACCTAGGCAAATGCATATTAGAATCCAGGGAACAACAGTGCTTTTTTCCAATGGATCACAACCTGTTTATTTAATAATTTCTAAGCTCTACTTTTTATTTTTGCTATTGGGAGTCAACTGATCAAACTGCTGCATCAAATAGGAAATTTTAGGTCGTATGTATGTTACTTGAAGAAAAGTTAGAAGATAAAACATAGGACTGTAGAACACACACAAATATCAGGAAATAATATTGTAAATTTTATTGTGTTGGTGGAAAATAAAATAAGCTTCTGAATGGAAAATATATTATTTTAAATCCCAATAAGTTTGTTGAAAGTTCAGTTGCACTGGAAATAATTAGCAGCAGGAAAAATCATTACCTTCTGTCCCTGCCATATTTACTACTTCTCACAATTATCTAAGCATGTTCCACATTTGGATGGGTAATAAAACAATTTGACAGTTACAGTGCTCTGATCCTTCTTTTGCATTGAAGGAAAGAAAACACAACACTGGAAATTTGCCACTTAGGATCAGACAGAGTCAAATTTTAGTCTTATTGGAAATGTGCTTCAATCCAATTACTTAGCAGCATTGTTCTTTGTTTGGTTTCCTGGCTTGTAAATATTCAGTATCCTTGGCTTCTCTTCTAGGCAAAGAGAAAGTGATTTGCAACATGGGGCCAAAGAAAAAAAAAGTCCAAGGGACTTGTTTCAACATCTCTTTAATTAAAGCTTATTTCCTGCATAAGGTGAAGCACATAACTGATTTTACTTTTTCTCTTTTCCTCACACCATCCATCCATATTTTCCTGTTCCCTAATTTCCTTAAGTATGATCTTTATCTTATCATTCCTCCTATAAAAATACTTATACTGACTTCCTGCTTCTTATTTTATTTTATACCTTTGTGTAATACAAGTATAATATATAGCAAACTTAAGAAAAAATGAACTTTGTTCATTCATTATCTTAAAGGTGAGCTATTTATTGGCCCCTGATTTCATCTATTGTCAACATCATAGTATTAATTATAACACCGAGATAAGGCCCACTCAGTTTAGTACATAGAATTTGTTGTTGTGTGAGTGAACCTGCTATACTCAGTAATAAAATCTATCAACATGATGCTAAAAACCAAAAACAGAACCCAAAATAAAGCAACACATTGATACATTGATGTGATTATGTCAATGGGACCCAGGAGCCAAAATGGAAAGAGCTCCCTGTGGCCAAAGCTGGAACGATTTGAACAATAAAATAAATAAAAGGCTACTGGATTATAACCCAAAATATAAAATAAATATCCATGAGCTCATACTGATATTAAATAAATGACTCAATAAGTGAGGAAGAAGAGACAAATCTCACTTACAGAAGAATTCCAAATAATTTACATAGATACTCTGGCCCTAAGACGGTAGAGCGGTAGAGCGGGACTCCTCACTCCTCTAGCGTGAGCTGTGCTCCAAAGAGGAGAGACTTGACAAACAAGCCTCAGGCTCTGGGAGGTCAAGGCAGTGACAAAGTCATGTTGATTGTCTATACCCTTTGTGAGCTGAGCTTGCTCCCGAAACCCATAAACCCATCATAATTGAGAAAAACATCAGACAACTTCTAATGGAGAAGCATCCTACAAAACTTTCCAAACCAGTGCTCCTCAAAATTCTCAAGGCATGAAGAATAACGAAAGTCTAAGGAACTGTCACAAGCCAACAAGAGCCTAAGGAGACATGACAGCCTAATGTAATGGGGTGTCCTGGATGGGATCCTGGAACATAAGAAGGATATCAGGAAAAAGTAAGGAAATCTGAATAAAGTATTGACTTTAGTTAATAATGTGCCAGCATTGGTTTATTAATTGTAGAATTTAAATGGAAAAACCATCAACATCATATATGCATACAACAAACCCTCCTCTCTCTAAGAAGGTGATAATGATCCCTCGCCAGTGTGGCTTACAGATCAGCTCTGCTCTGGTCTTATTTACCCTCTTCTGAGCATCTTACATTGCTCTATTCCACTTTCTCTCTGCTGGAGAGTCCGCTTCTAGCCTTGAATATGCAAAGGTGGTTGAAAGTGTTGAATCTTTATGGATCAAACTATTAGCTTCCATTTGCTCCTGTAACAAATCACCCCAAACTTCATGGCTTAAAACGATACAAATTTACTCTCTTATCATTCTGGGAGTCAGAACCTGAAAGTGTCTGTCTCCCTGGGCTAACTTCAGGGAGGCTAAAATGTCTAAGCTTCAGGGAAGAATCTGTTCTCTTGCCTTTTCCCCCTTTCAGAGGCTGCTCACATTCCTTGGCTCATACCATCTTTTTTCTTCAAAGTCACTGCTGAGTTTCTCTCTGCTGCCATCTCTTTTCTGACTCTGCTGCCTCCCTTTTCGTCCACCATAATAATCTAGCATCATCTTCTCATCTCCAGGTCAGCTGATTAGGGACCTCAATTCCATCTGCAACCTCAATTCCCCTTGCCATGTAATGTAACATACTTGCTGGTTTGGGGATTAGTCCGTGATATCTTTGGCGTGGGAGAGTTTATTCTCCGTACAACAATCCATTTCTTCAGAAGGCTTTGTATTCCTCCAACATGCTCTGAAGAAATTTGGCTTAAATTTATGTGGTCTCTAATACTCTCACTCCCTTGTATTTCTTTGCGGAGAACGCTTGGATTCCTTAGCATCTCCCTGCCAGTCTTCCCCACTTACCTAGGGGAGGGTTGCTTAAACATTTTTGGCAGGCAGAGTTTAAATTCTGCTTGGAATCTGAGCCGCAAATGGTTATATTTAACTGGAGAGCACCAATGCTTGAAAGGCCTTATGGTGCTGAAACAAAAATAAATGGAAAATAGAAATAGTCTGATATCTATTAAAGTAGCCAAATCTATTATTAAAAATATGTCTAAGCAAAACTTGCTGTGCTCACTTATACAAACGATTTGATTGGAAGCAAGATGATTGGAAGAAGATTATGTTTTTGAGGGAATTTTATTTCCAAAGAAGCCTAAACTTGTCCATCAACAGCCTGTTAATGTTCAAACCAAAGAACACCTGGTCTAAATCTGTACCTGCAGGAAGTGTTCTTCCTAGCTGTGAAGACTCAAGGAGGAAGGAGTTCCCATACAGATATGGAGGACTACAGATGAGGAATATGAATAAGGGCAAAAACCAGGAGCCACAGAGGACAATGTCCAAGGGGACTGGGAGGCCAAGGAGTGGACTGAGAGAGATGGCGATCTGCCTACCCACTACACCTGCTTCCCTTCTTCCTTAGTCAGAGAACCCTAATTTACTTGGATAATAATGTATCCAGCCAAAGCACTAACCTTTCTAAAGAGTGAGGCCAGGGGACCCAGATCAGGCCAATAAGATGTAGATAGAAATTGTAGGATGGAACTTTTATGAAATGAAGGCTCTCCAAAAGAGGAACAGACAGCTAGCTGGGCCCTTTTTGTGCCCCTCACATCCTCTTACCTTCTATGTGTAATACTAACATGATGACTGCCAACTCCGAACCCTCCTGAGTGTCAAGAATGATAGTGAATGACAGTGTAGTGGGCAATGAGCTATGGAGAATGGAGCAGCAAGATGGGAGGAACCTGAGTCCCCAAAGTTCAGAAAGCCCATATCCACCCTGGACTACCTACACCGGCACTTCTCTTATGAGGAAGGAAATTCGGCCATCTTGTCTGGGCCACCTTTCCCCCTGTTCTCTGCTACTAGTAGTTGGGCACAATTCCAAACACATACTCATTTTCTTTTCTAAAGGTATGCACTCCCTCCAAACCCTGCATGCTACTTGTATTTTGATAAGTAGACTCAACCTGATAAACCACGTCATTTGCCGAAAATTCCAGAACTACAACAAATTAGAAAACAATCCATTTCTAAAAGTCCAAATACTTTCTATGATTCCTTTGGAGATATACCTATTCCGCCAAATGTATCACTTTGAAGTTATATTTCTGTTTGGCAAAAATTCTGTTTTACCATGCGAGAGGAACGTGTTCTGGTTACGTTCTGCTTAACTGAGAGTTGCCATTCATTTTGTTCTTGAATTACCAATTTTCAAAGCCTTAGAAAACAATAAAATATACTGACTGTGAAAAACTCCCTGTACATGATTTCAATTCTTGAATAATTCACTAGATCTCTAGTAGAGTTTTCTCTTCTGTTTTACTTTTTTGGCACAACTGTGTGTTCATGTGGAGTCAAGCAGGCATTCGATTCAGGCAGGACATATGAATTGGAAGAGCATTTGGCTGTGATTAACATAGAAACTAACAAAGACCTAAGAGCTTTGCTTTCTCCATACAATAAGATGTCAGGAAGTAGGAAGTTCAGGACTCTGCAGCTCCTCAAAGTTGGCATCAAGGACCCAATTTCTTTCTAGCTTCCCCTCTGTTCTCCTTAACATGGCATTTGTCCTTCTGGTCACAAGATAGCTGCTCTATCTCTAAGTATCATCTCCAAATTCCAGGCAGAAAGGAAGGTGGAAGTTAAAAGCCAATGTGTTTTCTCCAAGTCGGATATTATTCAGGAAGGAGAGTTCTCCGCAGGTAATTCTGCCCATTTCTTATTGGCCACATGGTCACCCCTAGCTGAAAGGAGAGCTGGGCAAATATTCTTATATCAGCCCATTGACACCTCCCCCCCAAAACAATGTGTTCTCTTTTCTTTTAGAAAATAAGGGAGAAGGGTGGAAACTGTGTAGTCAGCCATAATATCTGGCACATAGGATAATCATTTTCTCTTAATCCAGGGAGAGTCTTAGTTGGAGAAGGTGTGAAGGATTAAAAAAAGGAAAGATGGGAAGCGGCTGTGGCTCAATCAGTAGGGCTCCCGTTTACCATATGGGAGGCCCCGGGTTCGGTTCCCGGGGCCTCCTGGTGAAGGCAGGCCCGCCTGCACGGCGTGGTTAGCTGACCCAGCGAGTGCAAGTAGCAAGGGGGGGATAAATGAATAAATAAATAAAATCTTTAAAAAAAAAAAATAAATAAAAAAAGGAAAGACACAATGTGAAGAGAAGTACAATACAATATTTTCAAGCCAAATAAAATTGCTGACGGTTGAGTCATTTTTACAACTATAAAGAACTTTTTCTCTATGGATCATGACATCATTTGTCTGAATTGCAAGAGATACAAACATGCAAACAAGTCACAGCATACTTAAAGGCAAGCAAATGATGAGAAAATTTAGCAATTACTCTTGCTATATACTAAGAAGAGCATAAGAAATCAAGGGTAACCCATTTTCAGTGAGTCACCTTAATAAAGAATAAGGTTTTAGAATCTCATTATAGTTCGTTGCATGAAGGAGGTTGTTAATGTTATCAGTGAACAACTTGAATGGAAAATTCTTTCCTGGAACACAGTTGTAATCTTTGCCAAGCCTGGGAAATAGAATACGATACTATCCCTCCTTAAAAGATTTAGTCAGCTCATAGGCAATGAATACTTCTGAAAAGAAATTGGAAACAGTTTTCCTTTGAGATATCTGGATACAAGCTCAGAAACACAAAGCACCAAGAGCCGGCCCTTCAGACAGGGAGCCATTCTTCCCTAGAATTCTAATCTCAACACTAATTTGTCAGGGCTTCATAGCCAAGGGAAAAAAGATCATTTGTCTTTATAATTCAGACTCAACTCCAACTTGTCTGATCAGAGTAATTGTGTTTTAGACTAAATTGGCCAAATACCATCTTGGAGTGTTTAACCTATAGAAAGATACCTATGGTCATGAATGTCAAATATCAATATTCTTTTATGCAATTAAAGTATCAATGACACATCCTACCCGTTTTTTTCTCTTTTTTAATTGAACTACTTTTAATTCAGTGAAAAACTTCCTATTTTAAGAAAATGTTAAACAAATAGCCTTAAAAAGTTAATCATTTTGCCAGTGAAAAGGACTGCCCTTAGACCTGGGTGAGAGAAGCTCCTGCCCCACTCCCCACATTTACAAGGGTCCCATTCTGTCTGTCCTCTAGCTGCACCCTTCACCATCCCAAAAGTCTGCTCTACTCCCGTAAGACCACACTCCAGATATCCAGGACCCTGGAATCCCCTGCCTAACCAACCCCAAGCCCACTTCTCACCTACACAGGGCCCTTCCCAGGTCCCTCTATCAGAGGGCTTGTGGGATGGCCAAGAAGCAGCTCTTTGTGGGGTCAAAGCTTAGACAAATGAACAGGACAACCCCACAGGACAAATGTTCTCATGGTTCTGGACAGAGTGAGTGATGGAAAAAGAAGGCACATAGGTGGGAACCAGGGACCAGTTTTTTGTGCTGTCATGCTCCGGAGCAAAACTTCAAGTCCAAAAATTCTAAAATCGAACCTGACATCCCAGTTCATTATGAAGGTATGTATGTCAAGGTCGAACTTATTTTATTAATGGTTTAATACTTTTATTTATAACTTTCAAATACTTAGGAATATCATATGTGGGTCTCCATTTCTGGGCCCCACTTCTGGCCTGCAGTAATACACATCATTAACTTACATATTTTGAAATTTTAGATTATTATATTAGATCTTTCTGAAAGGAGCATTTAGTTCAATAAAAGTAGTGTACACAAATCTTTGTTTTGAACATTTCTTTGAACAGAACTTCTTTATCTTCTTGTAAGTAGAGGGGTACACCGATGAATTACTTTCCATGCCCATGACAAGGAGATAATTAGAAGATGATGAAGGACAGCAAATTAAACACCTTTCTTCAAAGGAACCTATATAGCTTGTTCATAAAATCTTGTGGTCTCTGTTCTAAAACAATTTCACATCTGTTAAGTTCTGCTTGTAATTTTTAAAAAAATTTCTTGAAAGAATGTCAGTGAATAAATTATTTTTTTATTTTATAGGTAATTGAGTTCCAAAGAAAGCACAAAGCATTACTTTGTCCTCAAAAGGATTGGCTCCTGGGCCACAGAGCCAAAATAGGTGAAGAAGTATGAATTAAGGGCAAAACACCTCTGTGGGAACCAGACTTTCTAGGTGCAGGCAGAACTGTCCAGAGCTACTTCTGTGATTTACATGGCTTCTTCATTCGGGAGTAATCTGTACTTCAGGTCAATTGACTGCTCTTGATAGCTTTTGCTGCCTAGATTCAAAGAGGGGAAGTATTCAGATTGGAACGAGTCTTTGCTGAAATGGACCAATTCTCTCTAATTACATTTTGACCAAGTGTGTATAAATGAATTTCATCAACTGGACATCCACATCACTAATGTCTGTCCATACCATATTCTTAAAACTGGCGTCGCTACTCTATAACTGAGCATGACTCACAGGCTCTTCAAATTATATACCACTGTGGCAGCCATCATATGAATTTCATTTTGTGTAATATTCATAACATCCTCCCCCACCATTGTTCACCTGGGTCTTTGGCAGCTTACCACAGAGACTGAGCCAAGGGCAAAGTGGCTTGTGCATGAGAATGGCACGTGTTTTGCGTGCATGAGAGCATGTGAGCATTGGACTGCTTTCCAAAGCTGCATAGATTATCTATTTTGAATTAGTCACACCATCTCCCACCCATTAACCGAATAATTAAAAGCTCAATGGATTAATAATTAAAGTCTTAGATCATTATTTCAGTTAAACAGAAAATTCATTTATGCAAATTGAATCACTATGAAAGTCATATTTTTCCTGAGAGTTATAATGAAATGGGCTTGGAGAACCTGCGCTTATTCAACCTAGAAGCTCTTCCCTCAGATAATCATACGGGTTGCTCCTTCCAGTCTTCAAGAGGCCCTTCCAGGTCATCGACTTTAAATTACCCCTTAGTGGGTGTGAAGCTGTATGTTCTTGTTGTTTTGGTTTGCATTTCCCAGATGCCTAAGGACTTTTGCCATCTTTTCATGTGCTTGTTCTTATTGGCTATTTGTATGTCTTATTGGAGAAATATCTCTCCAGATCCCTTGCACATTTTTAAAATTAGGTTCTTTGTCTTTATATTACTGACTTGTAAGAGTCCTTTATATATTCTAGATACAAGTCCCTTATCAAGTCTATGAATTGCAAAGTTTTATCCCATTTTGTGGATTGTCTTGTCACTTTCTTGGTGTCATTGAAAGCACAAAAACTTTTAATTTTCATGAAGTAGAAGTTAATCTGTTTTTTTTTTTCTTTTGCTTAACCCAAGGTCACAAAGATTTCCTCCTATATTTTCTTCTAAGAGCTTTATAGTTTTATCTCTTACATTTAGCCTTGTGGAATAGTCTTCGTTCATTTTTGTGTATGGTATGAGAAGAGCTATATATCTTTTTTTTCCAAACATTAATCTGTTTAATTTTTCATAGTTTATTCCCTGCATGAATAAGTTAAGAAAGAATTTTCCCAAGTACCAATTTATAGATAATGTGAATACACAGCACACAGAACAATCAGTTTCATAGATAGAACATTCAGTGATCCTTTAAATGCAATTTCAACCCTTATTTTAAGCTAAGTGAAATAATAATTTAATACAAGATAGCTAAATACACCCACAACCTGTATATCCTGAACTACAAGTGGTTTCCATGGCCACATATGGTTTTAGATAAGTGCATTTCTACTATGAACAAGTACTAACAAATATGTTAATAAAACACTACCCCATATCTTTATCCTGCCAGCAGCTTTTTAAGCAATGCCATTCATGCTACTGAAAACATTTATTTTTAGAAGCTTTAATCTGATCTGGGAAAATCAGTTCTCCTAAAACTTGACAAACAGTATGTATAAGCCCCAAAAGTTTTAAATCAAAAAAGCCTACCAACACCGAGGCATTCACATGAAACTCAGTTTCTAAAAAAAATCACTCTTGCTATCTGAAGAAAATTAAAACAAATTACCATTTAAGACACTTAAACATTCTTTAAAAATACTGTATTTCCCTAAATCATCATCTACTTAAGAGAAACACAAACCAGTTCGCTTCATTAATAATCTCACAGACCAGTTTTGTTTAGAAACTTAAGAAAACATAAATCACATGCCTCAGCTGTCATAGGATCAAAGGTGCCATTTAGGTGTCACATATTAAACAGCTACAGTAAAGCCTACAATGGCAAAAAAGACACCTAACACGTAAATACTACTTTATCATCTAGATAGTCAAAAGTCAGAAGGAATTACATGAATTGCAAGGTACTTTAACTTATGTATAGTCATTAAAACCCAATCAGTAATTCCAGTATGGCAATATAAAGGCAGGCAATTAAAGACTCAAATACTCTAAAATCAAAGACAAAATAAAGGCTGAAAACTGTGTGTGTTTCTCCAACTTTCATTTTCATGGTTAGATACCAGGACCTTACTAGGAAATATGTAGTTAGTATATATAGTTGCCCTAGAAGATAATGAAGCTTCAGGAAGTACAAAAAGCATCAAGATCCATAGTTTCCTTCATCAAATGCTTTTCTAGCTCATTTCAAGTCTTCATTCATACTAAGTCTTTAACCCTAGCAAACTTCCTTGGGTCCTTTCGAATCAAAAAGACGGTATCTTCAACTTGTACTCGACCTTTTCTTCCAATTGACATTGTCTTGTGAGTCATTTCAGTGATGAACTCTATGACAAGGTCTTCAAGAATATCCACTGACTTAGTATAAGGTCATACCCAAATCCACACATCATATACCATAATTCTTTGGAAAAAAAGTATCTTTCTTTTACCCTGTCCACCTTCTGCACCTCCTCCAATTTCTTCATTTTCTTCCTCAGATGTGGTCGTCGTCTTCATCTCCCATCCCACGAGCCAGTCAATCCATTTATCTTTTATAATCACTGAATTCTAAGTGCCTAGAGTAGTGTCTGGAACATAATAGATGCTAAAGTTTCTTAAATTCCACTATGAGAGAAATAGTCAAAATAAAGGGAACCCTAATAGAAAGGGACTAAAGGAATACTAAGTATTAAATAACATACTTTCAAGTAAAGTAATGAATAAGTAACTAAGTTGTCTTAAAATGGCATAGAATTCAATCCAATCCAATCCAATCCAATCCAATTCCTCTTTCTAGAAATCTGAGGACACATGATTTGGAAGGAGTTTCACAATCGTGGTTGTAGGCCATGGAAGGAGTAAACTTCACAAGTCTGACCATTAATTAATGCAGGGGGTCCAGGGAAGAAAGGAAAAGCTCCTGTAGGTTTTGATGTGGAAAACAGGTTCTGATAATGTAAGTGAAAACAGCAAAGAGAGAAAATAACTTTTGAGTTACCAGTTACCTATTTAATACTATCTTTCTTTATGTAGAGAGTAATAATATACAATAAAAACAATAACTTTTCTCTATTTACAAGACATCTTCATATACATCGTGTGTGTGTGTGTGCATGTAAAATTTAGGAATAGTTGAAGAGTTGATTCATTCATGTAATCATTCAACTGTATTTTTGACTGAATTTTATATGAACCTTTTCTAAAAATACATATTTACTTTAAATTTGTTGTGTACCTTAGGCTGCCATCATGAAATAATATGGCTACTTAAATTTTAAAGTTCTCAAATTAAAACTGTGAAAGCAATATATAACATTTGGTTATATTTGCTACCCACAATTATGACCAAAGTTAACATTTGGGGGAGGTTTCAGGCCTTCTGTGCATTGTTTCCATGTAATTATAAATCATATGGCTTTTCCTACAATATAATCACTGAATTTTCCAAATATTTTATTACAAAAGTTTTTAACTGTATAGAAAAGTTCACAGAATTTTACAATGGATAGCCATAGACACTCAGCCTAAATTCAGAGATGGTCAATATAGTTTTTACCTCTTCTTGTCTCAAGAATATATTCTACGGCTTTTTTGGGGAACCAAGATACAAATAAAATTCAAACATTACATTTGGTTACTATGTCTTTTTTCCTATTTTAATCTATAATACTCCTGAGCATTCACCCATTTGTCTCTAATTTTCACGACATGGATTTTTTTTTTTTTTTCTTAGGTCAGTAAAAAGAATTTATTGGAAAATGGAAGAAAAGAACAGAGCTTGCTGAGAAATGGAAAAGGACGGAAATACGCACCAAGATTTCGAGCAGGCTCCTCTAGGCAGAGAGAGTGCATTTTGGCTTGGGTGGTCACCTTTTAACCTATTAATTATTCCTCCCGGGAAGCGGCTATGGCTCAATCAGTAGGGCTCCCGTTTACCATATAGGAGGCCCAGGGTTCGGTTCCCGGGGCCTCCTGGTGAAGGCAAGCCCGCCGCACGGCGTGGTTAGCTGACCCAGCGAGCACAAGCAGCAAGGGGGGGATAAATGAATAAATAAATAAAATCTTTAAAAATAATAATAATAATAATTATTATTATTATTATTATTCCTCCCCTCGCTAATGCTAAGGGTAGGGAGGGGCTCCAGTTGTTATTGGTTATCTCACCAATGGTGGGGGCCAATGGTGAGGCCTATTTGGAATATCCAGGGCCTCCCCTTGGCCCCGGAAAGAGTCCCAACTGGGACCTCAAGGTCAAGGTCAAGGTCTGGGCGGGGTCTTGCGGCCATGTTGTCTGTTGGCCATGTTGCCTGTCAGCCATGATGTGGCTTGTTTTCTCCTTGTTTCCCTGTACTAACCTGCCTCAACTCCCCCCTCATAGGTTCATGCCCTCTGTGGTGTCATCCTTCTGTAGTTACTTCCTCTTGGTTAGGGCAGTAGTCCCTACCTGACAGGACATAAACCTCTCTGGCTATTCTACTGAGGTTGAGGGATGATGGGCCCGGCACACTGGTTGGAACTGAATGAAATCCCTGATGACATGGATTTTTACCATCTTTATTGAGATGTAATTTATAAGTAACAATTCAATTTAACTGTACATTTCTATGAGTTTTGACAAAACATCCATTTAGCCACAACCAGGGTCAAAATTTAGTCAACATTTATTTCACCTGTAAAGTTCTCATGGGTTCATTCCCAGTCAACTCTCCATCTCTAGCCCCAATGGTTACTGATCTGTTTACTGCCTTTTCTAAAATATTCAACAAGTTAAATAAAGTATGTACACTTCTCTGCCTGTGTTATTTTGCTGCTATTAGCACCAGTAACACATTCCTTTCATTGCTGTGTTATGCCATTGTATGGATATATCACAACTTCTACAGTTTATGTATTCATTCACCTACTGATGGACATTTGGGTTCCTTCCAGTCTGGGGCTATGATGAATAAAGTTGCTGTGAACATTTGTATATAGGTCTTTATGTGGACACATGTTTCTACATCTAGGAGTGGAATTTCTGGACCATATGGTAAGTATACATTTAACTTCAAAAGAAATTGCCAAACAGCATTGTATGAGAAGTCCAGTTGCTATACATCCTTATCAACAATTGATATTGTCAGGTTTTCAATTTTAACCATTCTAACAGTTCTGTAGTAGTCTTTTTAATGATTTTATTTGCATTTCCCTCATGACTAATGATGTTGAGCAGCTTTTCATGAGCTTGTTGACTATCTGTGTATCCTTTCAGGGAAGTGTTTTCAAATATTTTGCCCTTTCTTAAATGAGTTGTCTTTTTGTTATTGAATTGTGAATTCTTTATATATTCTGGACCCAATTTTTCAACATATACATGTATTAAGAATATTTTCTCTCAGCTGGTGACTTCCTTTTTTCTTAATGGCATCTTTAGAAGAGCAGATGTTTTAAATTTTTTATGATATCCACCTTAACCTTTTTTCTTTTCTTTTCAGTTCATTTTTGCCCTAAGATATCTTTGATGTGAACATTTTTTTTCCTATATACTCTCTTCTAGAAGTTTTCAAATTTTAGTTTTTACATTTATGTCTTTGATCCATTTTGAATTAATTTTTGAATATACATGAAGAAAGGAATGAGATTCATTATTTTCTATATAGTTATCAGTTACTCCAACTCCATTTGATGAAAAGATGTTCCTTTCCTTTCCCTACTGAATTACCTTTGTTGAAAATCAATTGAACATATTTGTATGGGTCTATTTCTCAGCTCTTTATTCTGTCCCTTTGATCTATCTGTTTTGACACCAATGATTACACTCTTGATTACTATAGCTTAAGGTTAGGTTTGTTCTTTCCAAATTGTTTTAGCCACTGAATGTTCTTTGTATTTCTAAACAAATTTTAGAATCAGCTTGTAAATTATTTTCTAAAACTCATGCTAGGATTTTGATTGTATTGAATCTATAGATCTCTTTGGAGAAAACACAAATTTTTTATAACATTGAGCTTCTGATTCATGATCGTGAACACTTATTTAAGTCTTTGTTAATGTCTTCCAGGAGCATTTTATAGTTTTAATGTACAGGGCTTTCATATACATTGCCAGATTTATCCTTAAGTAGTTCATAATTTTTGATGTGATAGTAAAAGATATTAACTTTTTAAAATTTTTAATTTTGAAATGTTCATTGTTACTATATTGAAATACAATTGACCTTGTGTCCTGAGAACTTGATGAACTCACTGATTTATCCAAGTAGCTCTTTTGTAGATTTCTTGGGATTTTCTATGTGCATAAAGATGTCATCTGTGAATAAAGAAAGTTTTACTTCCTCCTCTCCAATCAGTATAACTTTTACTTTACTTCCTGGCCTTACTGAACTGGTTAGTATTTCCAGTACAGTGTTGAGTAGAAGCAACAAGAGCAGACATCTCTTCGTTGTTCCCAACAGGCTAAAGACCAAATCAATTAGTTTTTCACCATTTTCTAATGGTAGCTATAGGTTTTCACTGATGTTTAACAGGTTAAGAAAGGTTACTTCTATTCCTATATTGTGGCTAACATTTGTCAAATGCCTCTTCTGCATTTCTTGATAGGATGATATGGTCTTTTCCCATTATTCTGTTTGTAAGATAAATTACTTTGACTGATTTTTAAAATGTGAAACAAATCTCACGTTTCTGAGATAAACCCTATTTAATCATCGGTATTACTGTTTTTTAAAGAGTTATACATTCGTGTACATAGCAGCTTTATTTGTGCTAGCCAAAACTATAAACTATCAATTGTCAATTAACAGTGTTTCAGGGGTCCCCAAACCACCCTCAAGCTCAATGATTCCGTAGAAGTACTGACAGGAATGAGGAGTTGTTATACTCACGGGGATAGTTTATTACAGCACTAGCATACAGATTAAAATCAGCAAAGGGCCAAGGCTTATGGGCCAAAGTCTGAAGGAAACCACATAAAAGCTTCCAGGTTTCCCCTCCCTCGAAGTCTCACAGGATGCAATAAATTCTCCAGCAATGATGTGTGACGACATGTATGAAACACTGCCAGCTGGGAAACATCGCCCTAGCCCGGGTGCCCAGAGTTTTCCTGGTGGTCAATCATGAAGGAATGCAGACCCCCAGAGAAAAAGCAGGTGTTCACCATAATTCACATTGTTAGTTTCAACTATCAAGACAAACTGATACAGCATGATCCATGTTTCTATAAAAATACTTTTATAAGAGTGAACTATCCAGAAAGGCTACAGAATTCACAAAATATCAAGATCATTTGCTCTGCCAGGAACCTGGGCCCCAGGAGAAATACAGCCCTGGAGGTCCTGAGACTTTCTGCCCATCCTCTGACCGCAAGGCCATAGTCACAGGACCATTTGTGGGTGCACCTGTAGAAAAGGCGCATCCTCTTTAGTTTGTTGTAGTGTTTCCATCTCCCTATGAATAACAACCAGTGTTTCTGTACCGATTGTTTCTACCTGGCCTTGACACCTACCCACCTACCAGATTCTGCACTTCAGGGCATGACCCTTGGAAGGTCAAAGGGGAAGACTTCCCCTCAATAGCACTGGGAAATACAGGGCCTCTCCTAGGAATAAAGAACATAATCCACAGTGCTTCCAGATGCACTGGAGGTTGTCACAACTATCCCTTCTTCAGGATGATCTCTGGGCCCACAAATCATCCTGGCATCCAGTCCACATGACCAGGCCCTTCAGCCTTTCCTAGGAGGCCTTGGGCAGCAAGGTGTATTAGGCCAAAACTGGATTGAGAGCTGTTCTCTGACATTCTGCTCTTTCCTCTGTGGTAAACAAAGCTGGGGGTCCCCAAAATGTTGTTCAACCCTCCACAATAACAGAAACCAATTTTTGTTTTCAACCATTCCCACACAGTGAACTCCCAGGAGTAGGTGACCTAATTATCCTCAAAGTCACACAGCAAACCAGAGCCGCGAGAGGCAGTTGTTCCTAGGGTTGCATGACTTAGAGGCATCAAATCAGACAAGTCTATGAAGTTAAACCTCCTCTGCAAAAACCAGTTGCAGGGGATGGAGTGACACTCTCCAATAGTCTCAGGCTGGTCATGATTTTCCATGAACGACTGGAGAAAGAGCACAGAAATACTGGGGTGACTGATGCACACTCTGGGGACGTGCCAGCTGGTAGAGATGAAATGGCTTCTGTCACAAGCACTGGCAGTGACTGGTCAAAAACTGCCATGCAGCTCCTGTAAGTGTCCCATGTACCTGGCACTCCTGTAGAATTCCCCAGTGTGGCTAATGGAATGTATGAACTTCAGCCTCTGGCTGATGGCTCTTCACAAAGGCTACTCTCGGAGCTTCTCTCGCCTGTGTGTCCTGTTATGTTGAAGAAGGAGAGAGCATATTTCCTGCACTTCTGAGGCCTTTTTCTAGTGTGGATTCTCCTGTACCTAATAAGTGTTGTAGTTTGCCAAAGGGGTGCTGAGGCAAAGTACCAGAAATGGGATGGCATTTATGAAGGGGATTTATTTGGGGTAAAAGCTTACAGTTCCAAGGCCATGAAAAGTCCAAACCGAGGCACCATCAGAGATGCTGATGTCAGCTATAGTTAATCCTGGCATGTTGCCATGTGGTGAAGCAAGATGGCCTCCGATCTCTGCTGAGGTCTCAGCCTTCCCTTTCAGGTTCACTGTCTCCTCTTGAGCTGCTCTGTAGGCCCAGTCACTTTGAGCCTCTTGGGGACTTCTGTTTCCCTGCAGTCCTCTCTCTCACATTGCAGAATCAAATACGCTGGCTCCCTCTTCCTCTGTCTGACTCTCTTTGCGTTTCAGTTTATATCAGACCCCGCAAGTGGGGGAGATTTTTCAACCTGGATCACGCCTCACCAACGTAGTCCAATCAAAAGTCCAATCAAGAGCACAGGGCCAGGCCCCTTCTGAGCCCCTTTGCCACAGCTGGAACAAGGGCTCTTCCCCACGCTCAAGTTGGGCAACTACATGGAACTTTGAAGATGCAAGTCCCAGTGAGGCCACAAACGCAAAGTTCTCCAGCATCACATTGTGGTACAGTAGTCTCTGAGCATCATCAAGGAGTTTCCACTCCTCCCAGGAGAAGTACGTGGCCAAGGACTCAAAGGTCACACAACCCGGTGCATAATCAGTACACACTTCTGCAGCAATCGTAGCCTGTGCTGGCACCATCAGTGCAGCCGCTGCCATCAGAACCTAACAGCTAAGCCGAGGGGTGAGAGGCAAGAGACCAGGGTGGAGAGCCAACACCACTGTCCTCAGTGGACCCGAGCAGCAAGTCACCCCCGGGGGTGCCACCACTAAGCCTCAGGTCCGCCTCAGTGCAGCGGGGGCAATGCCTCCTCTTGAGCCCTCCTGGGCCTGTTACTCTGGCCACACTGAGTGCTCCCAGAGCTCGGATTTTGGTGTTGCCATTTTTACATCTTGCTGTATTCAATTTGTTAATATTTTTTGTTAAGGAATTTTGTGGGTACATTAACGAGGGAAAGTGGTCTGGAGTTTTCTTTTTTATATGTCTTTCTCTGATTTTATAATAAGAGCAACCCTGGTCTCATAAAATGAATGGAGAAAGTGTTTCCTCTTCCTCTATTTTTGAAAGAATTTGCATAGGATTGGCATTCTTTTGTTGTTGTTGCTGTTAGAGAGAATTATCAGTGAAGGCATACAGGTCTGGGATTTTCTTTTTAAAAAGAGAAGTTACAGATTCAATTTCTTCAGTGGATATGGGGCTTGTCAAGTTTTCTTCTTGTTGAGTCAGTTTTGGAAATTTGTGCCTGTTAATGTATTTGCCCATTTCATCTAAGCTGTCAAATTCATTGGTATGGAATAGTTTATAATATTCTATTATCATTTCTTTAAACAATTTATTGAATTATATCATTTATACATGAACATATACAAATTATAAGTGCTCAGTAAACATTGTGAACTTACAAAACAAACATGCATAACATCATACAGGGCTCCCACACATCACTCCCCCCACAAACACCCTGCATTGTTGTGATACATTTGTTTACAAATCATGAAAGAGCATCGTCAAAGTATTACTGCTAACTATAGTCTGTATCTTTCTCCCCTATACATTTTTTTAAAGGATTTATTTATTTACTTACTTACTTTTATCCATTTTATGCCCCCACCCCACCCCCGTTTTTGCTGTTTCTGTGTCCATTCGCTGGGCAACTCTGTGTCCATTTTCTGCCCTCTCTTCTCATCCTTCTTCTCCTGTCTTCACTGGGATTCAATCCTTGGAACCTCCGATGTGGGAGAGAGGCATCCTACTGCCTGTGCCACCTTAGCTCCTGGTTTTTCAGTGCGTCTCGTCTTGGTTCTCCCTTGTGTCACTCTCCTGTTATGCCATCATCTTGCTGCGTGGCTCCCGGGGCCCAGCAGTGCACCCACGCACAGGGCCTGGTGGCCCACGCGCCTTTTATGTTTTTCTTTTTTTATTTTTACTGGGGGGGTCCCGGGGATAGAACCCAGGTCCTCCATATGGGAGACGGACCCCAACCACCCGAGCCACATCCGTCCACCTGCTATATCTCTGAAGGTTGACCAAAGATACCCAAAGTTACAGTCTTTTCCCATACAGGATGGTCATATAATAAATCAGGCTTAGTTTATCACCAGCATTCTAAAAGCCAGACCTAGAGAGGAAAACTAGGTCTGGGGACACATGCATGGTTTCTAATATAGCAAATGTTTAGCCTACCCTGATTATCACAAAATCAGGACAGCGAGAATATTCACATTCTATTATCATTTTAACCCCGGTAGGATCTCTAGTGATGTCCCTTGACTTTAATTTCTGATATTGGAAATTCTATCTCCTTTTTTGTTTTATTATCAGTCTAACTAGAATTTTATTACTTTTATCTAATTTTTCAAAGAGCCAGCTCTTGGTTGTATTAATTTTCTCTATTTCTCTGAATACTGCTTTTATCTTTATTTTTGTCTTTCTTTCTACTTTCTTTGGGTTTGATTTACTCTTCTTTTCCTGGATTCTTATGGAGGAAGCTTAAATAATTAATTGTTGCCTTTCCTTCTTTTCTAATATAAGAATTTCATGCTCTAAATCTCCATCTAAGTGCTGCTATGGCTGCAGCCCACAAATTTTGATATTTTGTATTTTCATTTTGATTCAGTTCAAACATATATGTGTTGATTATTTTCTAAATATTTAGGGATTTTTTCCAGATATCTTTTTGAAAATGATTTCAAATTCAATTTTATTGTGGTCAAAGTGTATATACTTTAGGATACCAATTTGTTTTCAGTTGGCATGGATATTCTATCTGTTTTACTTCCTCCTCAATTGTTTTGTGGGATTAATAGTCTTAGAATGGATAGAAACACAAATGGAGAAAATTAGAGAGGGAGGTGAGAGTTATGTGTGTATGTGTGTGTATGTATGAGAGAGAGAGAAACAGAGAGAGAGAAAGAGAATATCTGTAGGTTATGCCACCACAACTTCAGAAAGCGCCGACCACCCTATAGACTTGTGCTGCCTTTCTGCACATACCATCTACCTTCCTCCACCTTGCTCTGCTCCCGGGAGACTGACACATTTGCATTGCATCAATGGAAGAAAATACAACATTGAGGTGGAGCCAGTGGCCACTGGACGCTTTCGGGGCAGGGAGGGGAAGGGCAGTTGAAATACAAGGGCTTTTTCGGGACTTGGGGGTGGTCCTGAGTGGCATTGCGGTGACAGATGTAGGCCATTTTACATCAGCATATACCATGCAGAACTGTGTGGGAGAGAGTGTGGTCTATGATGTGAACTGTGGTCTATGATATGAACTGTGGCCTATGCTTAGTGGCAAAGCCCCCAGGATGTGTATGTCCATTGCAGGTGATGTGCCACACTAATGAAAGATGTTTATGTGGGATGTTATGGTAGGTGTGTGTGGGGGGAACATGGGAATCCCTGTAATTTCTGTGTAATATTTAGGTAATCTAAGCACCTTTAAAATATATATATATATATATATATATATATATAAAATAACATTTATGTCAGCAAATGCACATATATGCATATATATTTATATATCATTTTATAAATATTAGTATGTATTGTGAAAAATTTGTTTTTTACCCACAATAAAAACAAAAACAAAAACAAACATATACCAAAGTCTGAGACCATGGGAACTCTAAGGAACACAATTAAAATGGGCAAAAATACCAGCTATGAGCTCACCCCTTCTCCCCCTCTTCTGATGCCTGCTTTGCAGACCTTAGTTTGCAAGTTGACTCAGCCAAAGTCATCCTTGCCCCACCTCTCTGTCGAATTCTAACAAACACCATTGCCTCCTTTCTTTGGTGAGGCAGATCTGAGACTTGATCTTCTGACCTCCACCAGTTTAATAAACTTTTTCCCTTGTGTGATAAGAAAAAAAAAAGAAAAAGAAAACAATAGAACGTACGTGGGCCAACAGGCCCCGTGCGTGGATGCGCCGCCAGGCCCTGGGTGAGCTGCCAGGCCCTGGGTGAGCCCACCCCAAGCCCCACAAGCCACGCAGCAGGATGATGACGTAACAGGAGAGTGACACAAGGGAGAGCCAAGACAAGACACACCGAAAAACCAGGAACTGAAGTGGCGCAGGCAGTAGGACGCCTCTCTCCCACATCGGAGGTTCCGAGGATGGAATCCCAGTGAAGACAGGAGGAGAAGGATGAGAAGAGAGGGCAGGAAACGGACACAGAGAGTTGCCTAACGAATGGACACAGAAACAGCAAAAACGGGGGTGGGGGGTTTTAAAATGGATAAAAGTAAATAAATAAATAAATAAATCCTCTAAAAAATGTACAGGGGAGGAAGATATGGACTATAGTTAGTAGTAATACGTTGACAATGCTCTTTCATGATTTGTTAACAAATGCTTCACAACAATGCAGGGTGTTTGTGGGGGGTGATGTGTGGGAGCCCTGTATGATGTTGTGCATGTTTGTTTTGTAAGTTCACGATATTTACTGAACACTCATGTATGAATGAGATACTTCAATAAATTGTTTAAAAAAAAAAAAAAAAAGAGAAGGCTGCCCCATTTCTGATTATTAGAGATCATTTGTTTCTGGCCTGGAGGAATAAAATAGGAAAACAGGAAAGGTCTTTTTCCTTCTTTCAGGTAAGCAGAAAGATGGAAGGGCTGTATTAATGTGTTAAAAAATAATAATAAACATAATCAGAATTAACTCAGTTTTTCTTCAAATTGAAATCAGTTAACCTACATTTGTGTTCAAATGTTAATGTTTTCCCTGTGAGGAGGTTTTACCAACTGGAGCCCAATTCATCTACACCTGGATTTTTGTAATGACAGAGATCGCTCACCTTCACTGGCTCATCAAGTATTAATTTACATGTCAGAATAATGAGACTTCAGAAGGAAACTAACAACCAGTGGTTATTTAAAGAATAAACACCACAACTAATGGGCTTTCTGGCACCACTCTCTTTCTGACAACACGGGGACACTTGCTCTTACTATTAGGATCTATTTTATTGCATTGAATATGGTGGTTAGTTTTAAACTGAAATACGTTTCACAGTGTCTGCTCTAATTAAAAGCATCATAAAATGCAGTTGAATTCCCTGCTCCAAAATATTTGGCTCATTAAGAGTTTTCTCACACCAGTTAATGATTTAATTAGCTAAACTCTTTAAATTAAATCCTTTATCAGCATTATATGTTGCCAAAGATATAAAATGCCCATCCTTATAACTCACAAACTTTCATATAGTAACACCAGGAGAGCAATTTCCCACAAATGTTAAATAATAAATTTCTAAAAAAACTTCCACTTCCACTTACAGAAAAAGGGGTAGCCACAGGAGGCCATATTGCCACTAATCATCAGATTCTCTTAATGCGCTCCTGTCAACTTCCTAAATGCCTGTCAACAATTAGTAATTTGTAAAATGGTGCCAATTATATCATTTCTATTTGCAGCCGCAATATTTACTTAGGCCTGTTCTCTTTAGAGTGTTCCAGGACAAATCAAGCAGTCAAATGCTCCTCAAGCCCACACAAAAGGCTTCAGGGTGAGGAGGATATTTAGGGAGTAGTAGTGAATTCAATAACAGTCCACCTCTTTTCCAAATAAACGAGTATGTCTATATAAAAGAGCAAGAAAAGAAATTGCAATGCATACAAATGGGAGTGATACTAAAAATTTAACCATTGGTATTGTGAGGGCACTGCCCATCAGCACAGACATTGGCCATAATCAAGAAGCCACTCCTAGGCCAGTGCAGACTGGATGAATTTCAGCCCTGCATGTGTGTGTGTGACAATGTGCCAGCAGATATGTGCACTGCTTGATATATGAGAAAGAGAAACATAAAGTGGGATAGGCCAAGAACAAGAGGAGAGAGGAGAGAGATGTTGTCTTAGTTTGCTAAAGGCTGCCAAGGCAATATACCAGAAATGGACTGGTTTTTACAACTGGGATTTATTAGGTTGTGAGCTTGCAGTGCTGAGGCCGTGAGAATGTCCAAATTAAGGCTTCGTCAGGCGATGATTTTCTTTCCAAGGACTGGCTGCGTGGTCCTGGATTCCTTTATCTGGCAAGGCACACGGTGGCATCTGCCACTCCCTGCCTTCTCCTCTGGGCTCCGCTGCTTTCAGCTTCTGGCTGCTCCATCGGTGGCTTTCTCTCTCAGCTTCTGTGGGTTCTTCTCTGTTCCTGCGTCTTTTTTCGCTCTGTCTTCATCCCACTTATAAAGGACTCCAGTAAGAGGATTAAGACCCACCCTGGGTCATGCCTTACCGAAGTGATCTAATCAAACACCATAACTGGGAAGCGGCTGTGGCTCAATCGGTGGGGCTCCCGTTTACCATATGGGAGGCCCCGGGTTGGGTTCCCGGGGCCTCCTGGTGAAGGCAAGCCCGCCCGCACGGCGTGGATGGCTGACCCAGCGAGCACAAGCAGCAAGGGGGGGGGGGATAAATGAATAAATAAATAAAATCTTTAAAAAAAAAAAAAAAAACACCATAACTGTGGTGATTTAACCAAGGGTCCCACTTACAATAAGTTCACACCCACAGGAATGGATTAATTTAAGAACATAATTTTCTGGGGTCCATAAAAGCCTCAAACTACCACAGATGTCAAAAGGCAAGGGAGATGGTGTTTATCTGGGCTTTGGAGCTGCACAGGCTACAGGGAGCCCCACTACCCTAATTGCAGTGACTTCCATAAGTGTAATACTTTCAGCTTTTCAAAATTCTTCCTTTTATCCTCATTGTAGCCTCAAAATGAAATAAAGAATATTTTAATATTTTATGCTTTAAAGAGAGAACTAGAAAGATCAGATTAGAAAGTTGTCTTCTAACTCTGGAGTCTGATGTCTCCTTCCTCTGCCAGTGGCTTGGAAGTAAACATGTTTCTCTCTACTGTCCTTCCACCATGTGAATTAAGCCTCCCAGACAGGGAATTCTAAAGAAGTCCTGCCACAGTAAACGTGTCTGTACATTTCTCCACTTTGCTTCTGCCAGCCCTTGCGAGCTCTGTCCTTGGATAGTACACCTCACAGTCTGATTGCCCTCCTCCCTCTAGATGTTGGCTCTGGCTCTGGCCCTGGCCTTGACCCCAGCTCTGCTTTTGTCAGTCCTCCCAAGGATGCAATCATAGCCAGCACCTCTTTCTGTGTCAACTGAAAGCTTGTGTTTCTACGCTTGTGTCATTCGATTCCGGTTGCTGAGTCCCTACTCTCTAAGTGACTCAAGATTAGGCACATTTTTCTCACAGGTTTTTTTTTTTTTTTTTTGGTTGTTTTTTGCACTTGGGAAAGTGAAGTTTTGTGTAATTCATGTTTCTCAGTCTGAGGGTAAAAAAACAGGATAAGGTTTATAGTCATAAGCACTGGAAATCTCACTTGCTCTTCAAAGACATGTTCCTATTCCCATCTATTTTTATGAGGCCTCAGGAGGTTTCTCCCTTATGCTATGGTGTCTGTTAATTTCTTCCTCTTCTTTGCTGAACCCCACCCACCCCATTTACCCCCTTTTAGTAATAGGTCCACAGCTTGGTATATCAATGATAATAAATTTTGTGACAGTGGCCATGTCTAGCCAATGTCAAGGGCACTGCCACACATGCCATAGGCCTCATACCCCCCTTCTTCCAAATTCTTCAGGCACTGGGCTCTGTCACTAGGGTGCTTTTGAGTTATTAGAGCTCAGCTATAGTCTAAAGAGGTCCCAAAGGGCCAAATGCTTTCTGATGGAGTAGGGAAAATCCCTTTCTTCCACTTTTGTGTCATCTATTAAACAATTCTCCTGACTTAAGAAATGGGAATGTATTGGATCCTATATAATCAGAAAATCTTTGAATTGATCTTAGAACCTTCAGAGGTGCAACAAATTGGTGTCTCTCTCTTTTTCCTTGGTCACTATTTATCTCTGCCTATTTCAAAGCCCTGCATTTTCCTCTGTTAGCTTCCTTCCCTCTTGCTAGGAAAGACTTCCGTCATGGATGAAAGTAAAGGATTTGATGAGAAATGGCCACCAATCAACCCAGGCTTAAAACACCCTTGCTTCAAAACCTCAGAGGAGAGTTACTGTTCCTCACTTTCCACAATCATGTGTGAAGTCTCACCAAAGGTGACCTGGTTTGGGTTAGATGCTCTTCCTTGGACCTATCACTACAGCCAAGGGGATAAGCTATTGGGATGGAGACCACAGTTATAAGATATCTTATAAGATATGAGATAAGGTAAGTACAATTTCACAAAGAAGAGGGTAAGGAATACTGGGCAGAAGTAAAAGCAGTAAATTCCCAGCTGGAAAATAAATATCTTAGAGAATTATTGATAAGAAAAACTTAAGTTTTTATCAGCTCCACATCTCTCCCTAGAACTCAGAGATGAATACATACAGTTGGGTCAAAGGCATAGCTTAGTGACAGACTGCACTCAGGCCCTCCCAACCCCTACTGTGACCAAGATTCTAGCACTGAACACAGCTTATATGCTAACCCCCTTTTCTTAGATGAGTTCTTTCTCAAGGAGCTCTTTAATCTTCCATGCCATAAACTCATGGTAGGCCATCCCATAAGAACTACAAAATTGCTCAATCCTAAAATAAGCACTCCTTGGGAGTGTGAGAAATGTGTCATGTCTTGCTTTTTCTACAACTTTAAAGGAGAACTGTAATGTTTGCGTCTATCAGTGGCTAGGTTTCCTGCAATTATTAATTACTTAGAGCTTTTGTAAAGCATTTTAAGGTCCTTGCAAAATGATGATGATATAAGTAAGAAATATCTAATTAATATATCATTTTTGTTCTGTAAAAAAATTTATGAATGTCTCAAATTTTTGAGTAATGCCATATTTCACTAAAATGCCATTGAAAGAAATTTTCACTGCCTAAATCAAGAAAAATGTAGTGGACAACTACAATTTCAGGTTAGTTAAGTTAGTCCCTTAACTAAGGAAGGGACACAGAATAGAGGACATTAGGCCTTCTCTCCACCATTATCCCAAGCCCTAACCTTATCTTGTCAGCTTGAAAAAAATTTATGCATATTTTTTCATTTTTTCTAAACCCCATATTATCAAATTTTTAAACGAGAAAAATTCTTTGTACATGACCTATGGAAAATATAATCTAGCATGCTGTATAGCTCATTAGAGAAATTATTGGATGTTGAGGATCTAGGTTTCAACTCCCTATTTTTCTTTCCTTTGTGGAGGCAAATTAAGTAGAGTAGTTGATAACTCCAAAATTTCTGCCTAGAGCTTCAACTTGATCTACTGAAAATCTTCATTTGACATCTCAATAGATCATCAAACAGAAGTCTTGATTCTTCCCACACAAATGTGCCATAAACCAATTTCTCTCTAGCAATTATTAAAATATTATCTCTTAACATGAACCCCACCCTTCTATTTCCTATTTTGTGATGCTTGGGCTCCCATGCTGTAAATCAGATTCTGCTTTGCCAGTTAGCTCCCTGTCAGGCTCTGCAAATACGGGGTGCTAGAGGAACACCGCAAGCCTGGCGGAGGAAAAGGCCATGCTCCTTCCTATCTGTTTCCTGTTCCTGGTCTGCTTCCTCTTTTTGCTTTGGCTTCCTGTTCTAGTCAGTGTCACCTTAGCAATACTTTCTCACCTGACAGCACCAATTCATTCCAATACCACCAGTAATTCCACTTGGAAGTTCTTCCAGCTCTCATAGATCCAGCTTCACGTTGTCCCCTAAGAGCAACAACCAGCTGGCACTCCCTTCTCTGAGAGTCCTGGATTGGAGCTTGGTTCCCCTACTTACTAACTGCATATATTTAAGTTCCTGAGTTTTAATCCCATTTCTACCACTTTCCTAAATGTGTGATGTTAGGCAAATTAGTTAACTTCTCTGAGCCACAGTTACCATGCCAGTAAAAAGGGATAGCAATCATACCCAACTCAGAGGATCATTGTGAAGACAAATGAGTTACTGCAAGTAAAGTGCCAGCACAGAGCTTGGTATGGCAAAAGACTCTTCAAGACCATTTCTTTCAAAACCTTAAAATCCTTTATAAAATACTATCACCTATGCAAATATTCTCGCTGTCTGATTTTGTGATAATCAGGGTAGGCTAAACATTCACTATATTAGAAACCATGCATGTGTCCCCAGACCTAGTTTTTTTTCCCTAGGTCTGGTTTTTAGAATGCTGGTGATAAACTAAGCCTGATTTATTATATGACCATCCTGTATAAGAAAAGACTGTAACTTTGGGTATCTTTGGTCAACCTTAAGAGATATAACAGGAGGACAGATGTGGCTCGGGTGGTTGGGTGTCCGTCTCCCATACGGAGGGACCTGGGTTCGATCCACAGGACCTCCCGGTAAAAATTTAAAAAAGAAAAATATTGAAGGCATGTGGGCCACAAGGCCCTGCGAGTGGGTAAGCTGCCAGGCCTCGTGTGTGGGTGTGCCACCAGGCCCCACGAGCCATACAACAAGATGATGACATAACAGGAGAGTGACACAAGGGAGAGCCAAAACAAGACACACTGAAAAACCAGGAACTAAGGTGGTGCAGGTGGTAGGACACCTCTCTCCTACATCAGAGGTTCCAAGGATTGAATCCCAGTGACGACAGGAGGAGAAGGATGAGAGGAGAGGGCAGGAAACAGACACAGAGTTGCCCAGCTAATGGAAATAAATAAATAAATCCTTTTAAAAAATTAAAATTAATAGGGGAGGAAGATATGGACTACAGGTAGTAGTAATACTTTGACGATGCTCTTTCATGATTTGTTAACAAATGTTTCACAACAATGCAGGGTGTTTGTGGGGGGGGGGGTGATGTGTGGGAGCCCTGTATGATGTTATGCATGTTTGTTTTGTAAGTTCACGATATTTACTGAACACTTATAGTTTATGTATGTTTGTGTATGAATGAAATACTTCGATAAATTGTTTAAAAAAATACTATCACCTTATGGATGGTGGTGGTTTGGCAGTGGATGGGGTTGATGGTGGTGCAGTAATGTGAGTGGGGTTGATGGTGCTGGAGTGTGAGTGTGAATGGGACTGAGGGGGTGGTTTGGGCTATCCATGGAGCTGGGGGGAGGGCTGGAGGACAGAACAGGTGAACTGTGGGGAGGTTGAGGACTGTGTTGAAAATACAATTATAGGAGTGTTCTTTTAGCAACTATGGCAGAGGAGGGTCACTGGTGCAGGATGTTGTTAGTGGGGTGATGTATGGGGAAGGGTGCTTCTGGGGCATGCCTCTGTGAAATATGAATGTGTTCATGTTGGCATAAGGTTTTATCTCAGTGGGTGGAGACCCACACGATAACAAACAAAATATTAAACTCCCATCCTAGGGAGTCCGGCCACGCTCTCAGATAGAGTGACAAGAATCTCTAAGGTACATAAGCAGTGCCTAATAAAAGATAACAGACTAATATGCCAAGCCTTCACTATTAATGCTTGTACTTATGAACTTTATTCTTGTAATATTGGAACTTAGCCAAATAACTATTGTCTAAGAATTACCTCCTGAAAACCTCCTTGTTACTCAAATGTGGGCTCTCTCTAAGCCAAACTCAGCAAATAAACACACTCCCTCCCCACTGCCACTTCCCAGCATGGGACATGACTCACAGGGATGAGCCTCCCTGGCATCAAGGGATTAATACCAAGCGCCAACCAGTGATGCATTGGAAAAAGACCTTGATCAAATGGAGGAATCATTAAATACAAAAACGTTTTTACAGCTAAGAGATATCAAAGTGAGCCAGGAAGTCATTCCAGGAGTTATGCTTGTGTACATTTAAGGCGGATCCCACTAAATGCCACAGTAAACAAAACCTCAAACAGGTGCTCCTAAGAGCTCTAGAGACATCCAGACACTATAGGCAAGGCACACAACCCTATGAAATCAGCACCCCATTGGTAGGCTTTACCATGAAATATATGATAATCTATTTCCCCAATGTAACAGAATTAGACTCTTATAATTTCTCTACACAAGAGTCTTCTACCCCTTTTATTTGAGCCTATAGTTAGTACTATACCCATTAAATACATGTCCCAGAGACTTAATCTTTGGTCTGTTCATATGCTATTTGAGCCCTGAATCTCAGCAGAGTTGCAGCCAACACCTTCTCTCCAGTTCACAACCAGGACAACTAACAAAAGGATGATGATGGGCAATGCCCATCCCCAAAACAGAGAGTACCTACATCTGCAAGGCAAACAGTTCCTTCTATGTGCCCCATAAGATCTAAGCCCCCTCTCAGTCTGAAGCAGAGTGGGCATCATCATTCCAAAAGCCTCAAGATTGAGGAACGAACAGGCATAAAAGGGGAATGCAACCATGGACCAAAGTAGACATTATTATTCTAGTAATGGAAGAATTTGTAACATTGATATAAAGGCAGTGGTCACCAGAGGTTCTGAGGGGAGGGAAGAAAAGAATAGGTAGAACACAGGGTATTTTTGAGGCATTGGAATTGTTCTGCATGATATTGCAATGTTGGATACGGGCCATTAAACATTTTGTTAAAATCTATAAAACTGTATGGTGCAAAGTGTAAACCATAATGTAAATAACAGACCTTGGTTAGTAGCAATGCTTCAATATTTGTTTATCAATTGTAACAACTGTACGACACCAATGTAAGATATTACTAGGGGGAAATGTGGGAGGGAAGGGGAGGGTGTATAGAAATCCTCTATACTTTAGATGTAACTTTTCTGTAATCTAAAACTTCTTTAAAAATAAAGTTTATTATATGGAAAAAAATACTATCACCTTAGAGGTGTGCAAGGAGCAGAGGTGGTAGCCGTGGCTTCCTGACAGGACACAGGCCAGAGGTCTATGAGGAGAAAGCATTATAAATTCTAAAAATATATTTTCCCTTCTCTATGTATTTAACATAAAATTATTTTTGTTTGGATTTGGATTCATTTTCAAAGGTCAATATCTTAAATAATTAGTTACAAAAATTAGTTATAAAAAATTAGTTGTGGAAATGAATTTGTGGAAACATTAAAATAAAATTGATTATCCTGAGTCTGATGTTCTTAGAAAAGATTTTGACTGGCTGTTTGAGGCTGTTGAAGATGAATCATTTTTTAAGTGGTTTTGTGGGAATGTGAATGAACAGAACGTGTTGTCTGAAAAAGAATTGCAAGCTTTTAGCACTCTTCAAAAACCAGGCAAGCCCATCCTAGAAAAAGCAGCATTGGATGAAATTCTTAAAAACTGTAAAGCTTCTGATTTGAAGACACAGTCTGTATGACAAAGAGCTAGAGAAATCAGAGGATGAAAATCAAACTTTACAGAAGTTAAAGAACCTAAAACTTCAACGACATAAAAAATGCCTTTTGATGGCTTCAGTAACTAGCCACAAATCTCTTGAGGTTAAATGCCAAAGAAGAAGCCATAAAAAGCTGAAGGAGAGTAAAAATTTTCTAAATGCTGTGAATACCAAAATCAGTAATGACCTTCAGGCACTTAACTGATGGAGTTGCAAACTTGATGAAGTTCTTCAAATATTCTAATTCAGGGCAAGGGATGAATCCACTGGCATTTTTGTTTGTTTGTTTGTTTGTTTATGTCAATTTCCCTTGGAAAAGTTTCTAAGCCAGGAGGAGCAAAGCAGAGCAGCATTAATTAACCTTAATATACCAAAACAACAACAACAACAAAAAAACACACACAAAAACCAGTTCTTTCAAGGTATACATGAAGCAGTTGAAAGTTCAAATGAAGAAAATTTTCAACTATTAGGTATACAAACAGCATGTATTTCTGATAATCAAGAAATCCTCAAGGAGAGATGGTTAGAGGTGGCCAGGCTGCAGTTAGCACACATTTGTGTGCAACATCAGTTAATTCAACTGAAAGCAAATAATTTGAGCATGAAGTCAAGTATAAAATGGGCAGAGGAGAAACTTCATAGCCTCACCAACAAGGCTGTTGGCAAAGAAAATTTGGATGCCGTATTAGTCAAAGGGGTGCTGATGCAAAATACCAGAAATCTGTTGGATTTTTGGGGTAGAAGCTTAGTCACAAGGCCATAAAGCATAAGTTACTTCCCTCACCAAAGTCTGTTGCCATGTGTTGGAGCAAGATGGCTGCCAACATCTGCAAGGGTTCAGGCTTTCTCTTCCTCTCAAGGCTCCATGGTCCCAGCTTCTTCCAATATCAGCTTTAGGCTGGGATAAGTCTCATCTCTCTCCCAGGACTCGTTTCTCTCCAGGCTCAGCTGTTCTGCTCTCTCCACATGTCCAACTGTAAACTATCAAGTGATGGCTCATCTCTCTTCCTGGGGCCTCTGCCATGTCCAATGGAGCCTTCTCTCTTTCCTCATGTATCTGCTTCTTGTGTGTTTACTTCCTAGGACTCCAATATCAAAACTCCAACTAACTCTTCTGCCTTGTTATTTTCTCTGTTGTTTTCCCTTGGTGGGCAGTGACTCAATGTCCTACTGACATGGCCCAATCAAAGCCTTAATCATTATTTAATCTAGTAAAGGTGAAACCTCTGAATCCAATCCAATCTAATATGCCCAGAGGGACAGACCAGTTCACAAACATAATCCAATATCTATTTGTGGGCTTCATAAACAATACCAAACTTTACAGATGCTAAAATTTTTAGCTTGACCAGTGAGATTACAAAACTTGAACAACAATTCACTCATATAAAAAGAAAAAAGTTTGCCTGTTGTGGTGATGCCCAGTTGTTGAACATGCCAGTGTAAAGGGAGATTTTGATCTATGGGTTGATAAACAAGACTATTATACAACAAGATAAGAATTACTTTTAAATCAGTTAATAAAGCAACTGAATACGTTAAATCATAATCTTGCTGATGTGAAGGCAAAAAGAAAAGATTTGGCAGGTAATAACCTACATCAAATGGAAAGAGTTCTATGTGTATTCTTAAAAATGGAGATTATCTGAAAGATATCGTGGAGAATTTAAAAATTCAATCAAAGATTAAAGCTATTGGTCTTGAAGATTGGAAATTACTAAAATTCTAAATCTTTACTATATTAATTTCAAATATGCTATGCTTTAATGTTTTACATATTAGGAGAACACTATATCATATGTAAAAAACACTACTAACTTTTAAAATTCAGTGTCAGTGGAACATTTCATTTAATAAACACAAATACTATACCAATTTTTAATTCCTATCACGTTTGTTCAGAGTATCCCAGTGCTTTTTATAATTTGAACATTTGCTTGATGGCACTACAGTGGGTGAGATACTTACTTAGTCCTGGTAATTTTTACTTACAGGGGAAAAGCAATATTATATAATGTAAATATTTTAGTACAGTTGGTTATATCTCCCCTTTACCACTTTTTGAGGGATGATATAAAATAATTTGAAGTAGCAATTTTATCAGGTATTATGTCAAATCCTTCTTGAGTGCCCAACTTACACAAGGCCTGTATTAAACACTATGTGAACTTTATAGAGAAAAGAGAAGGCATAGATATTACCTTCAAGAAATTACCTTACCTGCTTGTAATATGGAATGCCAAGCTAAATTTTACATATTTTAGGTGGTCTTTTTAGAATTATTTTCAGCTATAACATCAGAAAATGGGCATGCTTAGGTGACCAATGAGCCCTGTTGATTTTTGTCATGCATTGGCCAAAAATGTTTTTCCCTATTACTGTATTTGTACATTGAGAATTTGTATTTACAAAGTAGATCTTGATATACTTGAAAATTTTGTAACAATAAATTTTGTCTAAGATTAAAAAAAATATATTATTACCTTAGGCTTTATAATTGTTTTAAAGTTTAAAATATTCTGATGGACTTACTAGTAAACTTTCTGGAAAATAAAAAAAAATCCATCTAAGCATTTATAAATCACCAGCTGGTACTCTTCTAATTCAAACAATTTTTGTACCATATTTCTTCCAGCATCCTGGTGACAAGGTCAGGAGGCAGCAATTATTCGCCTGCTTTTACTGATGGGAAATTGCAACTCCGCGAGTTGAAGTGGTTTAGGTCAGTGGCTGAGTTGAGTGGTTCATCCTAGTCTGACAGCCTTTCCGGAGTCTCAGATTTGACATTCTTCTTGAGCACACTTGGGACATTTGACATATCTGCTCACTGAGTGATACAGCCATCTCAAAATGGCTGCCCTTCATATACGAATATGGCATCATTCACCCACCACCTGTCAAAGAGGCACTTGGGGTATATTTTTCCACAAGTCACCTGCAATGGGGTGTGCTCTGGGCTTTAGCTTGCAACATAAAACCAGAGTTTGTGTCTGCAAACTTAAGAGAGCTTAGAAAAGATGAACATACCACTCTGGTCAAATAATCATAAAATGCTAATACAGGATGGAATTTGAGGAATAACCTGGTCGAATTCCCTCAGATTATATGTGAGGAAATGACACCCAGAGTGTCTAAATATTTAGCGAGCTTCATACAGTGATTTTATAGCAGTCAGGACTATCGCTACCTTATGCTGCCCCCAAGCAAGGCAGAAAAAGGACTCCACAGCCACCTCTCCAAACATTACCCTCTCTTTGCTGGCCCCCTATGCTTTCCATGCCACATTTTTCCTACTTCTCAGGGGCAAAGCTTCCCTGTCTTAGAACACTTTCCCTGATAAATGAATCTGTGGCAGTTTTAAGCTTTTTGTGGATCTCAGAGAAGCTCATGTCCTTAGTGCTAATCCATTCCCATGCATGTAAACCTATTACAGGAAGGAATGCTTCATTAAATTACTTCTGTTAAGGGCCTTTAACTGAGGTGGGTCTTAATCCTTTTATTGGAGTCCTTTATAAACAGAGGACTGAAAGCAGCAGACAGAGAAAAAATCTTCAGAGACAGAGAAACCCCAAGAGGCTGAGGGAGAGGTCCCGGGGGCCAGAGGCTGTAATCAGCGGAGCACAGGCCCCCAAGAGGCTGAAAGAGATGACCAGAGGAAAGGGGAGAGCCATATGCCTGATTGCCCACAGCTGAGCTTGGGGAGAAAGTGAGCCTGGAGGAGAAGGCAGAGACCCAGACCAGTAGAGCTGCCATTATGTCTTGCCATGTGGCAGGGGTCCAGGACTGCCAGCAGCTGACCTTCAGTGAGACAGCATCTCTGGTGATGCCTTGATTTGGACACTTCCAAGGCCTCAGAACTGTAAGCCTTTAACTTAATAAATTCCCAATACAAACTCAAACAGAATCTGAGTTGAATTATCTATATATCAGTGAGTTCTACTTTCTGCATTGCTAGTTATACAAATTCTTTAACACAGACATTTTGGAAACGGTGCTTAAGTAATGTTGAAAATGGAAATGAAGGATAGACAGTAGTACAATGGTGGTGAAGGTGAATGGTCACGACCTTCAGGCCATTCTTGAAATCACCCTCATTTGTTCTGTGCTCTAAATAATTATGGTGTGGTTCATTTGGTCACAAGTAATTGAAACTGACTCTAAGTCGTTTAAGGGGCAAAAAATAGATATTCTTTGAAAGGACAGTGGCATATTTCACAGAATCCAGGGAAGAAGTGAAGAACCAAGCCTTGTTAGGTAGACGAAAATAAGAGCTATTCCAGGGAACTCAGTCAGTTTGTGGATTTCATCTCTGTAGTTCTGCTATTAGCATGACTCAGCTACAGACTCCCAGTCTTTGTGGGCCTCTGCATAAATTTCCAAATTTCTAGGAGAAAGAATCCGATTGACTCTGTTCAGCCAGGGCCAGAGATCTAAAGTAACATGGCTGCTGAAGTTTTACTCTTAGGCATTTTCCAAGAATGGAGAATTGTTGCAAGCCAGGGAGTCTCCTCAAGATGTTTTTCATAAATTACACTGGTTGGCTGCCCACCCCATATACACCTTCTTCTAATATAACCAATCACGTTGCTGCCTAGCATAATCTAATTATTGCACATAAGATCACAAGTTTGCTCATCACCTCCTCAACCTGAGACAATTCAATGTCACATCCAGCTACTGGCTCCAGGCATGGATGCCATCGGGCTCCTATGCTCCCAGGCCAGGATCTCAGTTTGATGTTAATTTTTGCTGCTAGTTCCCTCATGAGCCTGACTCAGATCACTATAACCCCTTTAGGTACCTTTAACCACTACTACATATAGTGGAGAGGAGGAAGAGAAATGAAAATAGAGAAAAACAATCATGATAATTTCTATTTAATAAAATGGAGGTGGTAATTATTCACTCTTCAGAGACTTCATTAGCAAGGAAAAGAATACCAGTGGGTGCTGTAAGTACTCATTTCTTCAACTGGCCGTGAGGTCATAGCAGGTATTATAACTTCCCTCTTCTACTATCCAATCCCTGTTTCCATTACCTTCTGACCCAGAATCAAGGACTGATAAGAACAACATGCTTAATGCAAAGCAAGGGTAAGCATGAGATAAGTAATCAAGTTGGAATTCGAGTCTCTTCATTGTTTCTTTGGTTTTCTCATGGAGGTGCACCTGAAATTTGTCAGTATAGACATGGTATGTAGAGGGAGAGCCAGCCATCACAGAATCTTAAGTTTGTTGCTTTTATTCTCATGGTCATGTACCAGCAAGCAGAAAAGATTTTTACTTCAATATAAGATTATATATCATGTTATATAGGTGAGTCAAAACTGGGGCAATCTCCCCTTATATTCTCCAGAGCAGCAGACCTGGGGGTTTTCCACTTATGCCTCTGTGGGCAGTTCTAGTCTTAGTCTATGGCAACTTTTGCCTCCACCTCATTAGTCAGTTTTCATTGCTAGTTGGATTAGCCCAAATCTTCATTCCTGGGAGACCTTAGCCCATGGTGGTCCTGACTGTAAAGGTGAAGTGTTTTTTACTACCTGTCATGAAAATTCAAGGATTTCTTCAAATTCCAACCATATGCTCTTATGTGACAGCATCTCTAATGCTTACTATAATGCCTAATAGAAGTGATCAATCCATCCAACCAGCACTGCTTTTTTCAAATTTTCTTAATCATATTAAGAACTGATAAGAAAGCAGTCTCAGCTTCCAATTCAATGAAACCTTTATTGTGGCCCATGATAGAATCATTTCCTTCCTTAGGACTAATATCTCCATATGAGAAGAGTCTAGTGACATGAGAATAGGAAAGACAAATTTTGAGAATGGGTCATCAAGTAAAATGGTGATAGGCTCCACTTCCATTTGTATCCTTTTTTTTTTTTTTTGGAACCTATATTTTCTGGAAGTTGATGAAATAGCACCAGAGCATAGGGCACATCTTGCAAGAAGCACCAAATCATACCCAGGCATGGTTTCTCAACTGGCATTGTAGCTACAGTTTTAGTAGATCTTCTCATCATGGGGTAAAGCCAACTGCTCCTGGATGATAGGGTTCATGATAAAACTAATGTCTACGGAACAGTCTATCATATCACCTTACTGCTGAGATATAATCCTTGGCTAGAGGTCATGTTATGTGGGGGTATCCTAGTGATGGCTCTTGACCTTAAATTAAGTAAGTGCATGTTTTATGGTGATGGTTGAGACATTAAAGAGCAAGAAAATTAAAATGCTATATAAATATATATTCTAATAACTCTAAATTCTTGGCCCCCAATGATGGAAGAGGTCCAATGTAATTATCCTGCCACCAGAAAACTGTCTGGCCCCTGAAGCCATTTCAGGAACCCAGAGTAGGTTATTGTTGGCAAACTGGGCATTCAGCAGTTTTTGCCTGTCGTTAAGTGCAGGTCCATACTTTGGAGGCCAGGCATGTTCCAATTCCCATTACAATAGCCACTTTATTCATGAGACTGCTGAGCAAGTCCTAAGCTAGCTGGGGGAGAAGTGACACTGACAGCCACAGAATGGGCCACTCTGTTACCTGTGTTATCAATAGCAGTTGCTTCAATTACTTTTCAAAGCTGAAAATTTAAATGGCATGCAAACAGGTGAATAGTGAAATAATGAGAGGAGACATTATTGATCAGATAAAGTCTTTGGGATATCCTTGAAAGGAGACCATATTATAAGCTTGTTATACAGGAGCAGAGCCAGTGTTCCCTATTAAGCAATTGTTCTAGACACCAGTCTAGTGCTTAAATAGGCAAAATAAGAAGGAAGCTGGAAGACTGTAGTACCACCAGTCCCTGACAGAAACTTTTCATACTGTGTACTAGTTAATTGTTCCATGTCTTCATCTTGGACAATGAGCTCGAGGAGGGTCAGAACCACATCTTCATATCCCCAGTCTTAGCATCCAATGTGGCACATAGCTGGCACTTAATGAAAGTTTTAAAAAATATCATCATAATATTAATAATAACAATAGCTAGCATTGATTGGGAACTTAGAATATTCTGTGCACTAGTCTAAGAACAGTAATACATGAAATCCTTTATAAATCTCAACAACCTTCAGAGAAAGACATTAAATTTTTTTCCCCATTTTATTTATAATAGAAATGAGGCAAAAAAAGACATAGATAATTTGGCAAGGTCATATTTAGGCAAGGGTGTGCCCAAATTTTGAGTTAGACTGTCTGGCTTCAGTGCTTGTACTCTTACCATTATCGTCTACTACCTCTATAAACTTATTCCTGCTCTCAGTTTTTACCAACCACAGGTAACTATTTCCAGGCTTTACTTAAGACGGTCATCTGTATCTCAGGTATTTCAGGAGACATTCAGAAGTTTTCTGGGCTTTGCCAATCAAATGCCTTTAGGTTATTTACCTTGGCCCCAGGAGCCCTTCTTCAGTATCATTATCTTTCTACCCCTAGCACCTCCACTCCTACTTGGCAGATCTATTTCCTGGCCAGCCTGTTTGTACTGATAAAATAACTCTCTTTATACGCCCTGTGACCTCTCAGTTCTTTTCTGAAGTATTTTACTAGGAGCAGAGGCCAAAAGGAAAAAGTTACCATCATAGAATTGCTCATAACTTTCCATAATCTCTCCAAGCAATGTTGTTAATTTTGTCCCCAGACTATTTATTCAAAATTTTCATCAATGCCTTAATATTTAATTTCCTAATCTTGTCAGCTATGAAATGAAACTGGCAAGTAGTGATCTCCTTGGGAACTGTAGCAGTTTGATATTATTGATGAATTCCGAAAAGAAATACTGATTGTGTTTGTAAACTGTTCTGTTCCTCTGGGCATATTAGATTGTATTAGACTCAGAGGTTTCACTTTTACGTTATTAAATCAAGATTAGGGCTTATATTTGACCATATCATTAGGGCGACTCAGTTTGAGTCCCCACCTACAGCTAGCCTACAGCTGTGGGCTATATAAAGAGATGCTCAATCAAAGACAGGGGAGTAAATACATGGAGAAGGAGAACACAGAAGCAGACACGGAGGAAGAGAGATGAGCCTGATAGTCTGCAGCTGACTTTGCGGAGAGACCAGAGCAGCTGAGCCTGGAAAGAAACGAGCCCTGGGGAGAGTGACAAGCCTTATGCCAGCCTACAGCTGAGATCAGAAGAAGCTGGGACCACTGAGCCTTAAGAGGAAGGAGGAAGGCTGAATCTTCGCAGACATTGCCCACCAGCTTGTGTGAACATGTGGCAACAGACTTTGGGTGAGAAAATACCTGTTACCTTGAGTTGGACTCTTTAGGGCCTGGTAACCGTAAACTTCTACCCCAAATAAATACCCTTTATAAAAGCCAACAGATTTCTGGTACTGCGCATCAGCACCCTTTGGCTGACTAATACATACAGTAAGTGGGATTTATCCCAGTTATGCAAGGTTTGTTTAACATAAGAAAATCAATTAATGTAATACACCACAGTAACAGAATGAGGTAAAAACAAAACAAAACAAAACAAAAAAAACCCCACAATTATCATCTTTATGCAGAAAACACATTTGACAAAATTCACCACCCATTCATGATAAAAATACTTAGAACAAAGAAAAACAAAACAAACAAACAAACAAAAATACTTAGAACACTAGGAATAGAAGGAAACTTCCTCAACATGATAAACAGCATATATGAAAAACCAACAGCTAGCATCCTCTTTAATTGTGAAAGACTGAAAGCTTTCCTGCAAGAGCAGGAATAAGACAAAGATGCACACTGTCACCACTGTTAGTCAACATTGTACACTGTATTGGAAGTTCTTGCCAGAGCAATTAGGAAAGATAAATAAATAAAAGGCATCCAAACTGGAAAGGAAACAGTAAAACTTTCCCTATTTGCAGATGATATGATCCTATATACAGAAAATCCTGAAAAATCCACAAGAAAGCTTCCAGAGCTAACAAATGAATTCAACAAAGTGGTGGGATACAAGATAAACACCCAAAAATCAGTAATGTTTCTATATACAAGCAATGAACAACTGGAAGAAATCAAGAAAAAATTCTATTCACAATAGCAACTAAAAGAATCCTATATCTTTCAATAAATCTAACCAAGGATGTAAAGGATTTATACACTGAAAATGATGAAACATTGCTAAAAGAAATCAAAGAAGACCTAAATAAATGGAAGGATCTTCCATGTTCATGGATTGGAAAACCAAATATCATTAAGATGTCACTACTACCCAGAGAAATTTATAGATTCAGAGCAATCCCAAGAAAAATTCCAACCTTCTCTGTAGAAGTGGAAAAGCCAATCATCAAATTTATATGGATGGGTATGGGGTCCCAAATAACTAAAGCCATCTTGAAAAAAAAAAGTGAAGTTGGAGGATTCACACTTTCTGATCTTAAAACTTATTACAAAGTCACAGTAATCAAAACAGCATAGTATTAGCACAAGGACACACATAGACGGATGTAATCAAGCTGAGAGCTCAGAAATCAACCCTCACATTTATGGCCAACTAAATTTTTTTTTTTCCTTTTTTTTTTCAACTTTATTTTGTACATTTAATAATTGAAAACATAAACAATTAAAAACTAAAAAGTAAACGCAGATGAATAAATATATACATTTCTCAATTAAATGTAATGGATACATGTAAAATTTTTTTTTTTTTTAATCAAACAATATATTACACAATATATATTTGGTTCATAGGAATGCATTCATACAGTATTTGTCCTTTTGTGTCTGGCTTGCTTCACTCAACATAATATCCTCCAAGTTCATCCATGTTGCCATATGCTTTATGACTTCATTTCTTCTTACAACTGCTTAATAATATTCCATCGTGTGAAGAGACCACAGTTTGTTTATCCACTCATCTGTTGATGGACACCTGGGTTGTTTCCAACTTTGGCCAACTAATTTTTGACCAGTTGCGCTGGTTCTTGCTGGGGAACCTGCGAGGGTTCAGCCTTCCTCTTCCCTCTTAAGGATGCATGGTTCCAGCTTCTTCCTATCTCAGCTGTAGGCTGGCATACAGCTTGTCTTTCTTTCCAGGGCTCATTTATTTCCAGCTCAGCTGCTCAGGTCTCTTCACAAGGTCAGCTGTAAACTGTCAGACAAATGGCTCATCTCTCTTCCCAGGGCCTCTTCTGTGTCTATGGAGCTGTCTCTCTTCCTCTGTGTGTCTTCTCTGTGTATCTACTTCTGTGTGAAAGTCTGTTTTATCAGCCCACCAAGAGTAAGGGACTCAACCCTGCACACCCTAATGATGTGGTTGAGTCAAAGCCCTAATCTTAATATAATCAAGTACATGTAAACACTTTGAATCTAATACACTCAAAGGGTATCATGCCCAGAGGAACACCAGTTTGCAAATATAATCTATATCGCTTTTTGGAATTCATAACTAATCTCAAACTGCCACAGGGTATAATTCTTTAAATATGCTGTTGGACACGGTTTGCTAGTATTTTGTCAAGGATTTTTGCATTTGTATTCATAAGAGATTTTGGTCTGCAGTTTTCTCATAGTAACTTTATTTAACTTTGGTATAAGAATGATGTTGGCCTCGTAGAATAAGTTAGGGAGTATTCACTTCTCGTCAATTCTTCGGAAGAGTTGGAGCAGAAATGGAGTGAATTTTTCTTGGAATGTTTGTTAGAAGTTCCCTGTTAAGCCATTTGGTCCTGGGCATTTCTTTGTTGTGAGATTTTTGATTACTGACTCACTCTCTTTACTAGCAATTGGTTTGTTAAGATCTTCTTGAATCAATGTAGGTAGTTTGTATGTTTCTAAGAATTTGTCAATTTCATATACATTATCTAATTTATTGGCATACAGTTGTTCACAGTATCCTCTTATAGTCCTTTTTATTTCAGCAGGGTTGGTAGTAATGTCTGCTTTTTTGTTTCTGATTTTCATTATTTGTATCCTCTCTCTTTTTTTCTATGGCAGTCTAGCTAAAGGTTTGTCAATTTTATTGATCTTTTCAAAGAACCAACTTTTGGTTTTGTTGTTTCTATTGTATTATTGATTTCTATTTCAATTATCTCTGCTCTAATCTTTACTTCCTTCTTTCTGCTCATTTTGGGCTTAGTTTGTGCCTCTTTTTCTAGTTTGTCCAGTTTTTAAGTTAGGTCTCTGATTTGAAGTCTTTCTTCTTTTTTAATGTAAGCACTTAGAGCTATAAATTTTCCTCTCAGCACTGCTTTTGCTACATCCTCTGAGTTTTGGTATTTTGTATTTTCATTTTCATTCCCCTCAAGATATTTTCTAATTTTGCTTCTGATTTCTTCTTTAACTCATTGGTTGTTTAAGAGTATGTTGGTAGAGGTGATGAATATACAACTATGTGATTATATCAAATACCACTGGTGGTACACTTTAGATGAATTGTGAACACTTTGGATGAATTTATTAATATGTATCAATAAAATTTATTTGTTAAAAAAAGAATGTTGTTTAATTTTCATGTATTTTTTAATTTTCCATTTCTCCCTTTGTTATGATTTCCATTGTGGTCAGAGAATATACATTGTATAATTTCAATATTTTCTAATTTATTGAGACTTGTTTTGTCACCTAACATACAGTCTATCCTGGAGAATGATCCATGTGCACTCAAGGAGAATATGTATTCTGTTTTTGTTGGGTGAAGTTTTTGTTGGATGTCTGTTAGGACTAGTTTGTTTAGAGTATCATTCAAGTCTTGTACTTTTTGTTCTTCTGACTTGATGTTCTATCCATAATTGAGAGTGTTGTACTAAAGCCTCCTACTATTAATATAGAACCATCAGTTTATCCCTTCAAATCTGCCAGTATTTGCTTCATATATTTGGGGACTCTGCTATGAGGTGCATATGTATTTATAATTCTTCCATCTTTCTGTTGAATTGTCCCTTTATCAGAATATAATGACCTTTTTTTTTCAAGATTTATTTATTTTTTCATTCCCACTCCCCCCCCACCCCTGTTGTTTTTTGTGCTTGCTCTCTGCTCTCTGTGTTCTTCTGTGTCTGTCTTCTCTTTAGGCAGCACCGGGAACCAATCCTGGGACCTTCCGGAGTGGAGAAAGGCTGCTCAATCTCTTGCGCCACCTCAGCTCCCTAGTCTGCTGCATCTTTTACTGTCTCTCCTCTGTGTCTCTTTTTGTTGTGTCATTTTGTTGCACCATCTCTCCACTCGGGCCAGCACTCCTACATAGGCCAGCACTCCACATGTGCCAGCACTCTGTGTGGGCCAGCTCTCTGCTCAGGCCAGCTTGCTACATGGGCCGGCTTGCTTTTCACCAGGAGAACCTGGGAATCGAACCCTGAACCTCCTATATATATGCTAGACAGGAGCCCAATCGCTTGAGCCACACCGACTTTCCTATAATGACCACTTTTGTCCCCCATAAGTTTTTTACTTAAAGCCTATTTTATCTGATACTAGTATGGTCACCTCAGCTCTCTTTTCATTACTACTTGCATGGTACATTTTCCTCATACTTTCACCCTCAACCTATCTGTATCTTTAAATTTAAGGTAAGTCTCTGCAGACTGCCAATAGTTGGGCCATGTTTTTTATCCATTCTGCCAATCTCTGCCTATTGACTGGAGAGTTTTATCCAATTATATTTCAAGTCACTTTTGATAATATAGGACTTTCTTCTAAGATTTTGGTGTTTAGCCTTTGTAAACTTTATACCTTTTTTGTCCCTCACCTTCATTAATACCTACTTTTATATTTATTTGATATTTTCTGTTGTATGATACTGAATGCCTTTTCATTTCTATTTTGATATATTTTCCATCTATTTTCTTTGTGGTTACCAAGGGGTTAAAATTTAACATCCTAAATATATAACAAACATATTTATTTTGATACCAACTTAACTTGCACTTATACTATTCTGACACCCCTCTGTCCCTCACCATGTTTTTTGTACTTGTTACCACATATATCTTTGTAAACTGAACATAAAAAACATAAATTTATCATGACTTTTTATGAATTTGCATTTTAGCACCTGGAGAAAGTAAGAGGTGGAGTTACATACCAAACAATATAATAAAATAATACTGGCGTTTATAATTACCTGAAAGCTTACCTTTAATGCCAGTCTTTATTTCTTTATGCAGCTTTGAACCACTGTCTAGTGTCCTTTCATTTCAATTTAAAGAACTCTCTTTAACTTTTGTGTAGGGCAGGTTTAATGGTCCACTCTCTCAGCTTCTGATTATCTGAGAATGTCTTAATCTCTCCCTCATTTCTGAAGAAATGTCTCACTGGATATAAAATTCTTGGCTGCCAGTTGCTTTCTTTCAGCACTTTAAGCATTTCAGCCCACTGCCTTCGTATTTTCATAGTTTTTGGTTTTTTTAAAATGTATTTTTATTAAAGAAGTTGTGAACTTACAAAACAATCATACACATCTGTAGAATTCCCATACAACACCCCTTCACCAACACACCACACTGTGGTGGGACATTTGTTACAGATTATGAGGCACTATCATCAAGACTATTACCACCAACCAGGGAACATAGCATACATTTGGCACACTTTTTACATACCTCCCCATTATCAACATAGTACATCTTATGCATTGATACAAGAATATTACAGTGCTGTTATATTCTTAACTATAATGCTGTTAACTACAGTCCTTAGGTCACACCACTGGATTTTTCCCATGCTTCTCCACATTCCCACCACCATGCAATAGTGACATACATTAGGCCTAGTTCACAGAACGAAATTCTTTGCATTTGTACTATCAACCACAATTCTCACCCACCTCTGAGTTCACTGTGTTATTCAGTCCCTAGATTATCTTCTAGCTTCCCTTCAATTGATATTTACATCCCTAGATTACCCTTTTCAGCCACAATCTCATTTAGAAACCAGCTCTTACTCACTAAAATGTCTTACCATCAATGCTATACATTTCTACACTTATACAGTCAAGTTCATTAAAACTTCTAAATATATTAAGCATCAGTACTTCGTCACAGCCCTCCTCTTATCTCTTAATAACCTATACTCTAGATTTTAACCCTAAACATTTATTCTGTGTATTTAGTTCATATTAGTGAGACCATGCAATATTTGTCCTTTTGTGTCTGGCTTACTTCACTTAGCATAATGTCTTGAAGATTCCTCCATCCTATCATATGGGCCCCAATTTCATTTCTTCTTACTGCAGCATGGTATTCCTTCATATGTATATACCATATTTTGTTTATCCATTCATTGGTTGATGGACACTTGGGTTGTTTCCATCTTTTGGCAAACGTGAATAACGCCACTATGAGCCTCGGTGTGCAGATGTCTGTTCATGTCACAGTTTTCAGTTCTTTTGGATATATTCCTAGTAGAGGGATTGCTGGGTCATATGGTAGTTCTTTATTGAGCTTCCTGAGAAACCACCAAACTGTCTTCCACAAAGGCTGCACCATTTTACAATCCCACCAATAGTGAAGGAGTGTTCCTATTTCTTCATATCCTCTCCAGGACTTATTGTTTTCTGTATTTTTTTTTTATAATGGCCAATCTATGCAGTGTGAGATGATATCTCATTGTCATTTTGATCTGCATTTCTCTAATAACTAATGACATGGAACATTTTTTCAGGTGTTTTTGTAATTTTTTTCATTTTAAAAAAATCTATTGATGGGGAGGCGGCTGTGGCTCGGTCAGTGGGGCTTCCATTTGCCATGTGGGGGGCCCTGGGTTCGGTTCCTGGGGCCTCCTGGTGGGGGCGGGCCCGCCCGCGCGGCATGGTTGGCTGGCCCGGCAGGCGCGGGCAGCAGGGGGAGATGGATGAATAAATAAATAAAATCTTAAAAAAAAAAAAAAAAAAAATCTATTGAAGTATATCATTCATACATGAAATATACACAAACGTTAAGTGTATAGTAAAAGTTGTGAATTCACAAAACAAACATGTATAACATCATACAGGACTCCCATACATCACCACACCACCAATACCTTGTATTGTTGAGAAATATTTGTTACAAATTATGAAAGAGCATCATCAAAAGTATTACTACTGGGAAGCGGCTGTGGCTCAATCAGTAGGGCTCCTGTTTACCATATGGGAGGCCCCGGGTTCGGTTCCCGGGGCCTCCTGGTGAAGGCAAGCCCGCCCGCACGGCGTGGTTAGCTGACCCAGAGAGCACAAGCAGCAAGGGGGGGATAAATGAATAAATAAATAAAATCTTTAAAAAAAAAAAAAAGTATTACTACTAACTATAGTCCATATCTTACATTTGGTGTATTTTTCCCCCAACCCACCTAATTACTTCTTTTTGTTCAAAAACCATACAATTTATCTAAAGTGTACAATCAATGGCATTTGGTAAAATCACAGAATTGTGCATTCATCACTTCAATCAATATTAGAGAATTTTCATTACTCAAAAAAAAAAAAAAAAAGAAAAAAGCAACAAAAAACAAACCACTATCATATCCATATGTTAGCACTACTAATTACAAATCCTATGGTGTAGGATTCTATTTTTTCCCAAACATTTACAAACAACTTTTTATGAATAAGTATGAGTATATTCTTAATCTCAGTCTGACACTGTCAAATTGGAATCATTTTACTGATCTTTTATTTTTATTTGTCTTTATTTTGATTATATCTTTCAGAATTTTTCAATAGATTGTCCTATTTCTGAAAAATTTCATGGTTAAATTTCTTTTATTTTTTCATTTTTATGCTAACATATATCTACAACAAAAATTTTTCCCATTTTATCCACTTTCAAGTATACAATACAGTGGTGTTAACTGTATTCACAATCTGGCCCTACCATCACCACCATCCATTATGAAAACTTACTCATCACTCTAAACAGAAATTCTGTACCCATTAGGTGTTAACTCCCCTCTTCCCTCCCCCCCGACCCCGATCCTTAATTAATTTTATATCCAATGATTTCAGTTGTTCTTTCATTCTACTCTGGATGTTAAAGAGTTTTAAAATACCGATTTTTTATGGTTTTATCACCATAAGTAATATCTATAGTAATACAGCATATTTTCTTTTTTTTTTTAAAAAAAAAGATTTTTTATTTATTTATTCATTTATCCCCCCCTTGCTGCTTGTGCTCGCTGGGTCAGTTAACCACGCCGTGCGGGTGGGCTTGCCTTCACCAGGAGGCCCCGGGAACCGAACCCAGGGCCTCCCATATGGCAAACGGGAGCCCCACCGACTGAGCCACAGCCGCTTCCCTATATTTTCTGACAATAGCTTTAGCTACTGAGGACTGTACACATTCACAAAAGAATTTAGTAACCAGGATAATTAAACCGTTTTCTATAGCCAACAAATATGTTGCCAGTAGGGAGTTCTAATTCTTTTCAATGTTAATCTATTTGAGGGGTTGTTTGAATTTCCCTTCCATCTGCTTTTTTTTTTTAAAGCATAAGAGTGCATTTTATTAAATCATGGATTTGTTAAAAGTCATTCTGTCTTAGGATATTTTAAGGAATCAACATATAGTTTTATCTTGGAGAAGGATCCATGAGCACTTGAAAAGAAAGTATATCCTGCTGTTTTGGGGTGCAATGTTCTATAGATGTCTGTTAGGTCTAGTTTTTTTTTTTTTTTTTTAAACCATATTATTCAGTCTCTCTGTTTCTTTATTTATCCTCTATCCAGATGTTCTATCCAATACTGAGAGTGGTATACAGAGGTCTCCAACTATTATTGTAGAGACATCTATTTCTTGCTTCAGTTTTGCCAGTATGTGCCTCATGTATCTTGGGGCATTGAGGTTAAGTGCACAAATATTTAGTAAGGTTATTTTTTCTTGGGGAATTGCCCCTTTTATTAATATATAATGACCTTTTTCATCCCTCATAACAGTTTTGTATATGAAATCTATTTTGTCCGATATTAGTATTGCTACCCCAGCTTTTTTTTTTAAATTATTTTCATGGAATATCTTTTTCCAGCCCTTCACTTTTAACCTGGCTGTGTCCTTACGTCTGATGTGGGTCTCTTGTAGACAACATACAGACGGTTCATATTTTTTTATCCATTCTATCAGTCTATGTCTTTTGATTGGGGAGTTCAATCCATTAACATTCAATGTTATTACTATAAAGGCAGTACTTACTCCATCCATTTTATCTTTCAGCTCTCTGTTGTCATATCACTCCATTGTCTTTCTTCTTAGTCTTTAATTTATCCTTCCTAATAATCTTCATTTCTAAACTCTTCTCCAAATCTCTTGCTCTTGTGTTTTTCCTTTCAGGCTGTAGCACCTCCTTTAGTATCTCTTGTAATTCTGGTCTTTGGGTAACATATTCTATCAGTTTTTATTTGTCTGTGAAGACCCTGAACTCACCCTCATTTTTGAAGGACAGTTTTGCTGGATACAGAATACAGTTTGGCTGGCAGTTTTTCTCTTTCACTACCTTAAATACATCATACCACTTTCTTCTCACCACCATGGTTTCTGTTGCGAAGTTGGCATTTAATCTTATCGAGTTTCCCTTGTATGTGATCCTTAACTTTTGCTCTTGCTGCTTTCAGAATCCTCTCTTTAACTCTGATTTTTGCCATTCTGAATTGTAGGTGTCTCAAGGTAGATCTATTCAGATTTATTCTGTTTGGGGTGCATTGTCCTTTTTGGATATTGATATTTATGTCCTTCATAAGGGTTGGAAAGTTTTCATTCATTATTTCCTCAAATAGTCTTTCTGCCCCTTTTTCATTCTCTTCTCCTTCTGTGACACCAAAAATGTGAATGTTTGTGCATTTTGCATTGCCATTCAATTCCCTGAGACTCTGTTCCATTTTTTCCATTCTCTTCTTTATCTGTTCTCTTGTCTTTTCCAGTTCAGATGTTCTGTCTTCAATATCACTAATTCTGTCTTCTGGCAATTCACATCTGCTCTTATTTGCCTTTAATCTCATCCATCATGTCTTTCATTCCCATAAGGTCTGTTACTTTTCTTTGCAGGCTTTCAAATTGGTCTTTATGCTCTCCCAGTGTCTTCTTAATATCCTTTATTCCTTTAGTCATATTTTCTTCAAATTCTTTGAAGTAATTTAGGAGAGTTGTGTGATTATCACTGATTAATTGCCTTAAATCCTGTATCTCTTCAGGATATTTGGTTTGTTTTTTTGGCTGGGCCATCTCTTTCTGTTTCTTAGTATGACTTGTAATTTTTTGCTGATGTCTAGACATCTGAATATGTTGGTGAATTTACTCTGATGGACAATTTTTGTCTCTTGCCTATTGTTTTTTTTCCCACAGCTCTTCTTTGATATTTGGTGCAAATTATTCTAAGTCTTTAAATTGCCTGGCTTAAGTTTTCAAAATCAGACCAGGGATTCACTAGTGGGGCACAGATTTTCTCTCAGGGGTTGGATATAGAGAGCACAGAGAACAGTTTTTGTCCTTGCAATTTCCAGACTGACCAGCGGATGGTGCTCGTCAACACACTTTTCCATAGAGGTATTTCAGTCTTCAGTATTGGCTTTCCTGTGTTCCTGTGTTGAATCTCCTGATCAGAGAGTCAAAGCGGTCTCTGCTGGCCAAATTTACTGAAGAAAAGCACCCCAACCTCCCCTTCCTTTTCCCTTCAAACAGCTGACAGGGAGGTAAATGTCTGTTCCCCTCTAAGTTGGCTGCAGTGAGCCATGGGTTTTGCCCCAGCTTAATATCTTGGGGGTGCGGTAAGGGAGCCCTTCCCAGCCACTGCGGGGGCTTGTCGTTTTGGCTGCTTCTCTCTGTCCCTCACCCTCCTGGGAGTTGTGAAGCACTGTCCTGGTCAGGTCTCTAGGAAGCATTTGGCTCTTTCTCAGTTGTTTTTGTGAGAGCATTCAAGCTCTGCCTGTTAGTCCATCACCATCTTCCCACCTTTTTCATGTGCTTTTTTGCCATTTGTATTTCCTCTTTGGAGAAATGTCTATTTAAATCTTCTGCCCGTTTTGTAATTGGATTGTTTGCACTTTATTTGTTGCATTGTATGATCTCTTTATATAGAATGGAAATCAAACCTTTATCAGATATGTGGTTTCCATATATATTCTCCCATTGTGTGGGCTGCCTTTTCACCTTCTTGACAAAGTCTTTTGAATCACAAATGTGTTTAAGTTTGAGGAGGTCCCATTTATCCATGTTTTCTTTCCTGGCTCGTGCTTTCGGTGTAGTGTTTAAGAATCCAACAACTACCACCAGGTCTTGAAGATATTTCCCTACATTTTCTTCTAGGAGCTTTACGGCTCTAGCTTTTATATGTAGGTCTTTGATCCATTTTGAGTTAATTTTTGTATAAAGTGTGAGATAGGGGTCCTCTTTCTTTCTTTTGGCTATGAATACCCAACTCTCTCAGAACCAATTGTTGAATAGACTGTTCTGCCCCAGCTGGGTGGGTTTGAACAGCTTGTCAAAAATCACTTGACCATAGATGTGAGGGTCTGTTTCTGAACCATCAGTTCAGTTCCATTGGCTATGTGTCTATCTTTATGCCAGTACTATGTAGTTTTTACCACTGTAGCTAAGTAATATGATTTAAAGTCTGGGAGTGAGAGTCCTCTAATTTCACTTTTCCATTTTAAGATGTTTCTGGCTATTCAGGACCCCTTATCCTTGCAAATAAATTTGAAAATTGTATTTTCCATTTGTTTAAAAAGTGCTGGTGGAATCTTTGTTGAGATTGCATTGAATCTATATGTCAATTTGGGTAGAAATAACATGTTAATGATATTTAATTTCTCAACCCATGAGCATGGAATGTTCTTCCAATTGTTTAGGTCTTTTAAAATTTCTTTTAGCAATGTATTGTAGTTTTTCTGAATACAAGTGCTTTACATCACAGGCTAATTTTATGCCTGAATATTTGATTCTTTTAGTTGCTATTGTATATGGAATTTTTTCCTGACTTCCTTCTAAGATTGCGCATTACTAGTATATAGAAACACCACTGATTTTTGCGTATTGATCTTGCATCCTGACACTCTACTGAAATCGTTTATTAGCTCTAGGAGCTTTTTAGATTTTTCAGGACTTTCTAGGTATGGGATCATATCATCTGCAAATAGTGAAAGTTGTAATTCTTCCTTTCTGATTTGGATGCCTTTAATTGCTCTTTCTTCCTTGATTGCTCAAGCTAGAGCCTCTAGCACTATACTGAACAACAGTGGTGACAATGGACATCCTTGTCTTGTTCCTGATCTCTCCAGGAAAGCTTTCAGTCTTTTACCATTGAGTACAATGCTAGCTGTGGGCTTTTCATATATGGCCCTTATGATATTGAGAATGTTTTCTTCAATTCCTATCTTTTGTAGTATTTTTATCAAGAAAAGATGCTGTATTTTGTCAAATGCCTTTTCTCCATCAATTGACAGAATCACATGGTTTTTCTTCATTGATTAAGGTGGTATATTATGCTGATTGATTTTCTCGTGTTGAATCACTCTTGCACGCTTGGTATAAAACCCACTTGATCATGGTGGATAATTCTTTTAATGTTTTGTTGGATTTGATTAGCAAGTATTTTGTTGATGATTTTTGCATCTGTATTCATTAAATAAACAGGTCTGTAATTTTCTTTTCTCATAATATCTTTATCTGGCTTTGGTATTAGGATGATATTGGCTTCATAGAATGAGTTTGGTAGTGTTCCTTCTTGTTCAATTTTTTGGAAGAGCTTGAGTAAGATTGGTATTAAATCTTCTTTGAATGCTTGGTAGAACTCACCATCTGGTCCTGGGCTTTTCTTTGTGGGGAGCTGTTTGATGACTGTTTTAATTCCTTTACTTGGGACTGGTTTGTTGAAGTCTATTTCTTCTAGGGTCAGTATAGATTGTTCGTACATTCCTTGGAATTTTTCCATTCCATCTACAATGTCTAGTTAGTTGGTGTATTAGTCAGCCAAAGGGGTGCTGATGGCAAAATACCAGAAATCAGTTGGTTTTCATAAAGGGTATTTATTTGGGGCAGAAGCTTGCAGTTACCAGGCCATAAAGTATAAGTTTCTTCCTTCACCAAAGTCTGTTGTCACGTCTGGAGCAAGACAGCTGCTGATGTTTGCCAGGGTTCAGGCTCCTTGGGTTCCTCTCTTCCCGGGGCTCCATTTCTCTCTGGGCTCAGCTCCTCTGTTTCCTCCATAAGGTCAGCTGTAGACTATGAGGCTCTCTAGGCTTTGCCTCTCTCCACAAGGCCAGCTGTGAACCATCAGGCGAACGGCTAGTCTCTTTTCCCGGAGCCTTCTCTCCTTCCTCATGACCAAGGTCCTCTGTGTGCTTACTCCCCTGGGCTCCAGCATTAAAACTCAGCATCAGAATTCCAACTTCAAAACTCCAACTCTGTCCTTTGCCATGTCTTTTATCTTTGAGACCCCACTCACCAAGGGGCAGGGCTCAATGCCCTACTGATGTGGCCCAATCAAAGCCCTAATTATAACTTAATCATGCTGAGATGAACAGAACAGTTTATAAGCATAATCCAATATCTTTGGGACTCACAACTATATCTAACTGCCAAACTGCTACAGTTGGGCATCCAGCTGTTCATAGTATCCTCTAATGATCTCTTTTATTTCTGTGGGGTCAGTAGTAATGTCGTTTTCATTTTTTATTTCATTTATTTTCATCTTCTTTTTTTCTTTGCAGTCTAGCTAACGGTTTGTCGATTTTGTTAATCTCGAAGAACCAATTTTTGTGTTTTTTTTAATTCTATTTTGTTGTTGTTGTTCTTAATTTCACTTATATCTACTTATATCTTTGTTATTTCATTCCTTCTACTTACTTTGGGATTAGTTTGCTGTTCCTTTTCTAGTTTCTCCAGCTGTGTAGTTAGGTTATTGATTTTAGCTCTTTCTTCTTTTCTAATGTAAGCAATGAAGACTATAAATTTCCCTCTCAGCACTGCCTTCACTGCATCCCACAAGTTCTGATATATTGTGTTCTTGTTTTCATATGTCTCAAAATATTTACTGATTACCCTTAAAATTTCTTCTTTGGCCCATTGTTTATTTAAGAGTGTTGTTTTCTCCATATATTTTGAATTTTCTCTTTTTCCACCTCTTGTTTATTTCCAAATTTATTGCATTAAGATCAGAGAAAGTGCTTTCTGTAACTTCAATCTTGTTGAATTTATTGAGATTTGCTTTGTGACCAAACGTAGTCTATCCTGGAGGATGATCCATGAACACTTGAAAAGATTGTATATCCTGCTGTTTTTGGGTGCAATGTTCTGTATATGTCTATTAGGTTTAGTCCATTTATCATATTATTCAAGCTCTCTGTTTATTTATCCTCTGCCAGGATGTTCTATCTAATCCTGAGAGTGGTGTATTACAGTCTCCAACTATTATTGCAGAGACATCTATTTCTCCCTTCAGTTTGCCAGTGTTTGATTCATGTATCTTGAGGTATCCTGGTTAAGTGCATATACATTTATGATGGTTACTTCTGCCTGGTGAATTGCCCCTTTTATTAATATATATTGCCATTCCTTGTCTCTAATAACAGTTTTGCTTATAAAGTCTATTTCATCTGATATAAATATAGTTACTCCAGCTTTTTTTTTTTTTGGTCGGCGGGGCAGGGGCAGTGCTCTGCATGCATGGAATATCTTTTTCCAGCCTTTCACTTTCTATCTATTGTTATCCTTAGGTCTAGGGTGTCTCTTGTAGACAGCATATAGATAGCTCATATTTTGTTATCTATTCTTCCAGCCTGTGTCTTTTGATTGGGAAGTTTAATCCATTAACATTCAATGTTATTACTGTAAAGGCTGTTCTTATTTCACCCATTTTGACCTTTGGGTTTTATCTGTCATATTTTATTTTCACCACTTACTTACTTTTATTGATATAATCTTAATTTCTAGACTCTCCTCCAAGCCTCTCTCTCCTGTCTTTTCTTTTCAGGCTCTAGCACTCCCTTTAGTATTTCCTGCATATGTGATATCTTTGTTATTAACTCTCTCAGTTTTTGTTTATCTGTAAATATTCTAAACTTGCCCTCATTTTTGAAAGACAATCTTTTCAGATATAAGATTCTTGGTTGGAAGTTATTCTCTTACAGTATCTTAAATATATTATGCCACTGTCTTCTTGCCTCCATGGCTTCTGATGAGAAATCAGCACTTAATCTTATTTGGTATCCCTTATATATTATGTTTTGCTTTTCTCTTGGTGCTCTCAGAATTCTCTTTGCCTTTGGCATTTGACATTCTGATTAGGATGTGTCTTGGAGTTGGTTGATTTGGATTTATTCAGATGGGAGTATATTGTGCTTCCTGGATGTGAATATCTATGTCCTTCAATAGGGCTGGGAACATTTCTACCATTATTTCTTCAGATATTCCTTCTGCCCCTTTTCACTTCTCTTTCTGGGACTTCCATGACACATATGTTTGCATATCTCCTGCCATCATTTAGTTCCCTGAGACTCTGTTCAATTTTTTCCATTCTTTTCTTCATCTGTTCTTTTGTATGTTTGCTTTCAGAGGCCATGTCTTCAAGCTCACTTATCCTTTCTTCTTCCTCCTCAAATCTGCTGTTATATACCTCCAGTGTAATTTTAATTTCATTTATTGCACCTTTCATTCCCAAAATTGATCTGCTATTTTTCTACATATGCTTTCCAATTCTCTTTATGCTCATCCAGTGTCTTTTTAATATCCTTAATCTCTGTAGCCATCTCATTGAATTTATTAAGGATATTTGTTTGAACCTCTATGATTAGTTGTCTCAATTCCTTTATGTCATCTGGAGGCTTATCTTGCTCCTGTAATCGGGCCATATCTTCCTGTTTCTTGGTATAGATTGTAATTTTTTGTTGGTGCCTTGGCATCTGGCTTACTAGATGTATTTATTCTGGGCATAGTTTCTTTCTTTAGTTTAGAGCTTTGTTGTGCTTTCTCCCTTGCTGGTTCTGTAGTAGGAGCCGAGGATGTAGTTGGTGCTGTAAGCTGTGGAGGCTGAAGCTGCCCATGCTGCCCCAGGGACCAATGAAGCTTCTCACACATTTCTTCTTTGCCAGGGGTAGGGACAGAGCCATAGCGTGTGTAATAATCCAAGTTGGGCAGGCCAAGACTGTCTGTAGCTGCCTGGAGAGCCTGATGAAGCTTCATGCCCCTTCCTCCCCTGCCTGAGGCAGGGATGGAGCTGCAGGTGTGGGCAGCAATCTATGCCATGTGGGCCCAAAATGACAGCAATTGCCCAGGTAAACTGACATAGCACTGGACCTCTGCTCCGTGGCAGAGGTTGGAATGGACCCTCTGGAGTGTCCAACAATCTAATCTGTGTGGGCTGAATGTGCCTGCAGTTGCCCTGACCGGCTGAGGGAGTACTGTCTCTTCTTCCCTTTAGCAGGTGGGGATGGAACCACCAACACCCAACAGTTCAGTCCATGTAGGACGAAAGTGCCTGCCATTGCCTGGTGAGGCTAAGGAAACACCAGCCTCCTCCTATCCTATTGGGGAATGGGGGTTGATCCACAGGTGCCCAACAGTTCGGTCCATGCAGGCCAAAAGTGCCTGCTGTTGCTTGGAAAGGCTATGGAAACATCAGCAACCTCCTATCCTATTAGGGGATGGGGGTGGATTCATAGTGTAGTCCATGCAGGCTTAAAGTGCCTGCCATTGCCCTGAAATGCTACAGGTGTCTGACTATTCAGTCCTTGTGGGCCAAAAGCACCTGCAGTTACTCAGAGAGGCTGGGGAAACATTGTCCTCCTCTTGTCCTATTGGGGGGTGGAGCCACAGGTGCCCAACATTAGAGTTCTTGTCCAAAAGCACCTGTAGTTGTCCTGAGAAGCTGAGGAAACACCAGCATCCTCCTATCCTATGGGGGGTGGAGATGGAATCGAAGATGATCAACAAACCCAGTTCATGCAGGTCAAAAGTGCCTGCAATTATCCAGAGAGGCTTAGGAAACACAGCTCCCCTCCTACCCTTTTGGGCAGCATGTATGGATCTACAGGTGTCTGAGTTTCCAGTCTGTGTAGGCTAAAAGCACCTGCAGTTGCCCAGACAGGCTGAAAAAACACCAGCTCCCTCCTTTCCTATGGGAGTTGAGGGGTGGAGCTGGAATCGAAGTCACTCAACAAAGCAGTTTGTGTGGGCTGAAAGCGCCTGCAGTTGCCCAGAGAGGCCAAGGAAACACAGCTCCTCTCCTATCCTATTGGGATGCAGGGATGGAGCCCCTGGTGTCCGACTATTAACTCTGTGCCTGCCTAAAGTGCCTGCAGTTTCCTGGAGAGCCTGGTGCAAGTCCCCCAGTTTCCTCCCTGCCAGAGGTAGGGCTGGGGCTTAGCCTAGAGCTGCAATCTGATCTGGGTAGAATGAAGCTGGTCCCTACCAGCACTGTGATTTTCAATCACCCCATTTCCCCACATGCCTGGGTGGAGTTAAAATGGTGGCTACCAGCCTCTTTCCAACTTGGGCAGGCTCAAACTTTAGCTGTTCTCAGGATTACACTTTAGCCAGCTGAAATTACAATCAGTAGTTGAAGTTGGTGCCCAACCTTCTCTTCCTCCCCGTTTTTGGGAAATGGAGCCTCCAACTCCAGCCACAGAACAACTCCCCAGGTGGCTCTCGCCACCAATGGAGGGCTCTACTCATGAATCTTCACTGCAGATGCGCAGTCTCCTCCCTCCATTCTTTCCAGGATGTTACAGGATGCTCTTCTGGTCTCCTGGGGTCCCCAAACAGATGCTTTAGATAGTTCTGGATGATTACTAACTGCCCTGTTGGATGAACTGACTCTTGGAGATCCTTAATCTGCTGCCATCTTGCCCCTCCTCTTGCTTCCCTAGTTTTTTATGAGAAACCAGCACTCAATCTAATTAGGACTCCCATGTATATAACATAATGCTTTTCTCTTGCAACTTTCAGAACTTTCTCCTTATCCTTTGCATTCGATAGTGTGGTCAATTTATGATAGGGTTTATTTTTGTTTCATGTTCACCTATTTGGTGTCCTCTGGGTTTCGTGGATGTGCATATTCACATATTTTGCTAAGTTTGGGACATTATCTGTCATTATTTCTTTGCACATTCTTTTTGCGCCTTTCTGTCTTTCTCCTCCTTCTGGGACCCCCATAATGGATATACTTGTGTGCTTGATAGTGTCCCAGAGGTGTCTTGGGCTATTTTCACTTTTAATATTTCTTTTTTCTTTCTGTTTCTCTGCCTGACTCATTTTAAAATGTCTTATCTTCAAGTTCACTGATTCTTTTTTCTGCCAACTCCAGTCTGCTCTTGAAACTCTCCTAGATATTTTTCATTTCAGTTACTATGGTCTTCAACTCCAGCAGTTCTGTTTGGTTCCTTTTAAAAATTTCTCTCTTTTTATTGAGATTCTGAATTTGTTCATTCATTGTTTTCCTGATATAATTTAGTTCTTTCTCTCTATTTTCCTTCATCTCCTGGTGTGTTTTTAAAATCATTTTTTAAAGGCTTTTTTTTGGTTTGTCCAAAATCTTTCCTTGGTATTTTCTGGATTTTTATCCTCTTCTATTGGATGGGGAACTATTTCCTGTTTCTTTGTCTTGTACTCTTTTGTTGCACACTGTACATTTTAATATTTTAAAATGTTAACTCTGGAATTTATTCCCTAAGATGTCTGTTTCTTGGATTCTTTACAGCTGGTGATAAGGCAGAGATTTTCTTGAGTTTCACTTTCCTATCAAGAAGGTATGCCCAAGGCAACTGCAGTGTACAGGGTTTTCCCTGTCTTTGTGGGCCAATGTCTTGTCCTGAGATTTTGTTCTTTAGTTGTTTTGGAGTTCCCTTGTTTACAGGAGTTTGGTTGTCCCCTCTGTTATCCAGGGATGGACCACCCTCTCTTGGGTGTTTAAAGCCAGTAGGCCTTTGTTCCAGACTGTCTACCTCTACAATATTTTACACTCCTTTTGTTGTCTCAAGCTGCTTTTGTCTGGAGGGCAAATTCTAGAAGGAGGGCCCATCAAAGAGGACTTTTCTCAGTCTTTCCCAGCCAAAACAGTTGCAGGGCCCCCCAAAGGGGGTGCAGACTCCCTCCAAAGTGCCCTGAGGAGGGGATCAGGAAGGGTGCCAAGAGTTTCTCTGATGGCTCCCCAAAGCCATGCTTTCCTGACCTGCCCAGCAAACGCAGTCCTTCAGCTACCTGTTTTCCTGCAGCTCTGATGAAGCACAGCATCTTTAAGTCTCCACCCCCACCGCCCCTTTCCAGGAAAGCTTGAAACAATGGCGGCCGCTGCCTCTGCCCAGGGCAGGTTGAAACAATGGCTGCTGCTGCCACTGTCCAGGGTGGGTTGAAACAATGGGTGCCACCAACTGTGACCAAATAGGTTGAAACAATGGTTTCCCTCAGAGCCGGGCTCCTAGTGATTCAAATTTGCTAATCAAAAGCTGTGATTAGTGTTTGGCTGTGCCCACCCCTGGTCTTGAGAAGAAGATTTTTAAGTCCCTTTCTGTCACCAGTGAGCTAGCCAGGTCCTGGGCTCACTGTGGCCTACCTTGAGAGTGGAGGATGGGCACCAGTAGCTACCATGTGGAGAGAGTAATTTACTGTTCTTTACTGTAATGTATCAGCTTCTTCTTCCTGCTGTTCTCTGGATACCATACAGTGTCCTTCAGACCTCTGGAGTTTCAAATTAGTGGTTCCAGAAAGTTCCTGCCTGTTTAATACTTGTTTTGGTGGAAGGACTAAACCTGGAGCTCCCTACTCTGCCATCTTCCCACAATCCTAAATCCATATTTGTTTTTATTTTACAATCCTTTAAATATGTAAATGCCATTCTTAGTTTGGGGGTCATGCATAAACAGGTCATGGAACAGTTTAGACCTGGATGCTGTAGTTTGTGAAGTCCTGCTCTAGGAATTACAATATACATCCCTAATTCTTTACAGCCTACTTATATTTAATATTGTACCATTTCATGTAAAATGGTCCAGCTATTCTGCTGTCCTTTATGCTAGTTTATATTTATACATATAAACATACATATCACTCCACAAAAGAATGCTGCAATTTTTGCTTTAAACAATCACGTGTCTTTTTTAAAAAATTAAAAGGAAAATAGTCATATATTTACACACATATTTACCATTTTTTGGTGTTTCTTATCTCTTCCAAAGGATCTACATTTCCATCTGGAATTATTTCCCTTTATCTTGAAGAACTTCCTTTAACATTCCTTGTAGTTCAGCTCTGCTGGGGACAAATTCTCTGAGTTTTCTTTCATTTGAAAATGTCTTTATTTTGCCTTCATATTGAAGAACTTTTTCAATGAATATAGAATTGTGGGTTGACAGTTGAGAATTCTTTCAGACCTTTGTTCCTATTCATTGTGCAATGTTTATTTTTCCTCTGGCTGCTTTCCATAAATGTATTGAATTCTAAAGTCATAAATCACCATTCTTGTCTCATATGTTTCCATAGTTACTCAAATACTACATTACATGCTCTCGTTTCCAAAGCATCGAGATATTATGATTTCTAACTACTTCATGAAGAGTTAGAATTAAATACATGGTTTTTCACCAGTCACTCTCAAATATTTTATGATTTTTTCTTTACCATTGGTTTTAGGTAATTTGACTATGATGTGCTTAAGTGAGGTTTTCTTTTATTTATTTTTTCCTGCTTGGAGTTCATTAAATCTTGAATCTTTCACTAAATTTAGAAATTTCTGGGTTATTATTTCTTCAAATATTTTTTCTGATCCATTGCCCCTTTCATCTCTTTCTGCATCTCCAAATACATGGATATCATATCTTTTGGTATTGTTCCAAATATTCTCATTCATTTTTTCCATATTTTTTCTTTATATTCTTCAGATAAGATTACTTACTTTGCTGTTTCAAGTTACTGACTCTTCTGTCATTTCCATTTTCATGCTAAGCCTTCCCAGTGAATTTTTATTTCGGTTATGTATTTCAGTTCTAGAATTTCTCCTTTATTCTTGTTCATAGTTTCTATTTCCTTACTGATATTTCCTATCTTTTATTTACTGTGAGCATATCTTCCTTTTATGTCTTTGAGCACAGTTACAATCCTGTCTGATAATCCCCAAATCTAGAGCATCTCAGAAATATTCTCCACTGATTGTCTTTTCTCTTGGGTATGGATCACATTTTCCTGATTGTTCATATGTGGAGCAACTTTGAATTGAAAATTGAATCCTAGAATTGAATGAATGCTATGTTGTGGAGGCCTTGTATTCTGTTATAGTCTTCCAAGAATGTTTCTGTCGTTCTTGTTGCTTTAATATGCAGTTAACTTGGTTGGACTCATATGGTACAATCTGTCTCTTAGGTAGCAGCTCAAGTTTCAGTTCCGCTCTTCTGTCCTTATTGAGGGACTTGAAGTCTTCCCCTTACATGTATAGTACAGGGACCAACCTAAAGTTAGAAAATATTTTTATATTTGGTGCTCTTCCTCCCTACCCTCTGCTCTAGAGTATTTTCTCCTCATTTTCCAATGGATATGATTCTCACCTGAACTCTGTCCTCTGGTTTTTCAAGCCAGAAAGACTACAGGTTTGTTATCTGAGTTTTAGGTGTCCTGTGGAATGTCAACTGCAGCCTGCCATCAGGCTAAAAGTCCAAAAAATGGGGAACAAACCCTATGCCATTTCCTTCTTCCCAGTGTTGATTCCCCTCCAGCATCTGACTGCTTTGTTTCGCTCTCCAGATCGGTCAGGAAGGGCTTTTATATTGTATCCAGAGTTGATGGTTGTCAACACTTGAAATAGGAGGTTACTCGGCCATGCTACCAGGAAAACCAACTGTTTTGGTTTTAATCTCACTTCATCTCTTATTACCTGCGTGAACCTATGTCTTAGTCTCCTTATCTATAAGATAATAATAATATTATCCATACTTAGGGTTGCTGAAAGGAATATGTGATATAATACATTTAAAGTGCTTAGGCATATCATTATCATTCCATATCTGGGAGTCCTATTTTGTGCCATTTTTAAGATATCTCCCAATACATTTCACCATTTTGTCAATGAATAATTATTGCAAGTCATTTCAAATTTTCAGGCAATCGATTTATCACCTTGGAAAAATTCACTAATAAAGTTTCGTGAATGTATAAAAGTTCCCACGTTACAAATCACTATTCTCATTTCAGGTGATATTTCCCTTGTCACTCAAATATTATATTACATTGTATCTTATTTTCGATGCATCCAGATATTATGGTTTCTAACTACTTCATGAAGAGATAGAATTGAATTTATGTTTTTCACCAGTCACTCTCAGATATTTTTTATAATTCTCTACTTTTAAGTAAAAATAAAAGTCAGAGTTGGGCTTTTTACTTTTTACAGTAAGCTGTTCAGAAAGATTTACTGACTACCCACTATTTCCAAGTACAAAAATTACAAAGATGTGATGTCTACAAAAACTTTGTATTATTTTGGTGGTAGTTGTGTAGTGAGGAGTTAATCTTACTTAAAAAAAAAAAAGATCTGGCCTTTGACTGAGAAGTGATCTCTAGGCCCCTAGAATGTCCTTCCTGATAGGGGTGTCTTTGTTTGCTTGGGATCATCGGCCACTGGACAGTCTGACAACGTGATTTATGATGTGGGTTTTGGGGCACACGGTATCCATTCTGCCCTCCAGAGAAAGTGATGCGTAAAGGTATTAGACTGACCTCTGGGAGGGGCTGGAGACTAAAGGTCATCCACGGGAACAGTATGTGATTGGGTTCACTAAAATCTTGACACCAAAGGCTTGGGTGAGCTGCCGTGGCTGACAATACTCTGTGTGTATTGTGACATATCATGGCTGCGAGGCAGTAATACCATCCCTAACTCCATGGGGAGATGACAACCAGAAGCTATGCATTTGGATCCCTTCCATCTGCCCTATTCATCTCTTCTCTTTGCTGATTTAATTTGCATCCTTTTGCTATAATAAACCTGTAATCACAAGGAGAGCAATATCCTGAGTTCCATGAGTCATTTCAGCAAATTATTGATTCTGAGAGAGGTCCTGGGAACCCCCAAACCTACAACTGGTTTCTGAAGTGAGGGCAGGCTTGTGGGGACTGTTCCCTCTGACTTTGCAGTTTGGCCAAATGCTCTGCAGTATTCAAAATATTTATTAGTTTACCTTTATTTGGATCAGAAAAACTAATTCCTATGATAATGTGTATATATGATTGTATAACAGTTCATTAGCATTCCCTACAGCATTTAGAAAATCTTTCAGGTCAAGAATATAAATCATGTATTCCCCAAGGCGTACATAAGAAAACAATCCTTTGTTTCAACAAGAATTTGGAGCCAAGAAACAGAAAACCTGACAAGAAGGGCTTACATATGTAAGGCTTATTTTTCCATGCAATGAAAATCCAGATATAAACAGACCAAGGCTGGTACAGTTTCCCAAGGTGGGCAACAAGCACGCAGGATGCTGTGATTAATCTGTTCTTCCATTATGAACACGTGGCTTTTGTTCTTGTGGTTGTAAGTTGGCTACTACACCTCCTGAGGTTGTGCTTGCATTCCAAAATGGTAATGGAGGGAAAGGTGAAAAACTAGGGGGTGCCAACTGAACTGGTCCCATTTTATCAGCAAAACAATTGCTTTAAAAGACCCCTCCTCCTCTGCTCCTCAGAAACTCAGCTTAGATTTCCTTGGCAATAACTAGGTCATATACCAAGGCAGTCTGGCAGAGTGAATATTTGGGCTGTGCATGATGCCACTCCTACAATTGGGCTTCTGTTAGTAACAATGAAGAGAAGACTGTATATTGGGTGGGCTAAGCGTTTTCAAGCATGGGCAGGCATAATTGTTGGGAACATGACAGTTCTCCAAGAAGGACTTGGGAATCATTTTTCCGTTTTTCAAGTTCCACCTTAGTTCAAGGGATGATACCAGTTTTATTTTACCACCTCCACTTTTAAAACTACCCTAGGCCCACTTTGCAAAAGAACTGCATATCTATCACTAACCCTAAGTTTTACTCTGGCGCATCACCCAGAGGACATAGAAACCTCCAGGGAAGGAACAAATGAAAACAATGGAATCCATGGGAGTGGATGTGGCTCGGGTGGTTGGGCACCCGTCTCCCATATGGAGGGACCTGGGTTCAATCCCCGGGAGCTCCCGGTAAAATAAAGAAAAATATAGAAGGCATGCAGGCAGTCAGGCCCTGCCGAGCCACGCAGCAAGGTGATGACGTAACAGGAGAGTGACACAAGGGAGAGCCAAGACAAGACGCACTGAAAAACCAGGAACTAAGGTGGTACAGGTGGCAGAATGCCTCTCTCCCACATGGGAGGTTCCCAGGATTGAATCCCGGTGAAGACAGGAGGAGAGGGATGAGAAGAGAAGGCAGGAAATGGACACAGAGAATTGCCCAGCAAATGGACACATAAACACAAAAACAGCAAAAATAAAAAAACAGGGCGGGGGGGGTTAAAAATGGATAAAAGTAAATAATAAATAAATCTTTAAAAACAAAAACAAGGGGATCCAAAAGCCTCCCTACCCTCTTTCCTTTAGGCAGCGTCATCCTGGTAGGGCTTCTGGTCTTCCCCTATATGATGCATGTTTCTGTTAAGGGCAAAGAATGGTATTAGAAATGTGGGATTTGGGCCCATGTGGCCAATGTTTTGAATTCAGCTATATTGTCCACTGAAGCAGCAGTATTTTGACTATTTTTTATGTGCATGTCCTTACCGCTTTCATCCCCTCGTCATTGTCAAAGAATTTATTGCCATTGAGGAATATGGAGAGCAAAGATGTTTTACTCCTTCTTGGCAACAAAATTGTGTGTCTTTATCTCTTTCTATGTATGTCTGGACAATGCACCGGACAATGTTAAATAGACAAAGATGACTTTATTCAGGGGAGTTCTATAGCAGGGGAGAGAAAGTAGAAACTCAACTCCATTAAACAAAGGATAACCAGCTTTTTAGGCTCATCTAAAGGGCTTAAAGTCAGTTGGAGGAAAAACACTGGACGAAATAAAAGGGGGGTTGATCTCTGGGGTGGGGAGTGATTTACTGAGGTTGCAATTAGGACCACTTGGTGGGAAGGTGTTTTTTTGTTGTTGTTTTGTTTTGTTTTGTTTTTTGAGGTAATTGGGCCACCTGGAGTCTGTAAGAGCTGGGAGGGAGGAGGAAAGAAGGAATTGCCTGGGTAGGAGCCTCTCAGGAGCCTGTGTAGACTGGGTTTGCAGAAAAGGGGAGGAGAAGAATCGTTAGGCTCTGAAATTGTCTTCTTTCCTTTTTTTTTTTTTTCACTTTTTTTGCTATAGTCCAGTTGCTTTTCTTTGCAGTCCCCTAGCAGCAAGATTAGCTTCAAGGTAGTCGGGAAGGGGGAGGGATCCAGTAGGGGCATGCGAGGACTAAGGCTGGCAGCTTGGTCAAGAGAAAGAAAAACAGTCTTGGTTTAGGTCTCTCTCTCTCTCTCTCATCTCTCTCTCTTTCTCTCTCTAGAATTAAAATTCAGAAGTAAGGTGCTTGACATAGGGAAGCATATAAATAATGTTTATTTGAATTGAAAATTGGAGGAATATTTTCCTGATAAAAATATTCAGGTTTTGCTTATTGGTTTGATACTGATTAGACTTAGCAAATGGGTTATATAGTGAACATTTTCCATAAATTTAATTAGGCAAATCTGAAGCTCCATTGTTTCAAAGAGATACTTTCATAATTCATAACAAGAGTATTTTATTTAAAAATTCACGTTTTGAAATGAACAATTTTACTATTTTCCCAATACTTTCTGTATATAGTATGTTAAATAAGTGACTCCAAGTGAAAAATAACAGGTCTAATTAATAGTCATTCAATAAGTCAAAGTAAATATTTTTCGGAGCAGTCCTAGAAACCAGTTTTCTTAAAATACACATATACATATGTATGTATGTTGATGGATATCAAATTCCTCTGATACATAGAATTCATTGTATATAAGGTATTTATAGTCCATTGGATATAATTAAAATGTTGATTTCAAGAGTTTTATTTTTAAACTTTATTTAAAATAGCTGAATTAACATCCTTTGCAACTATTTCAATTTAAATGAAAAACTTTTTATGTCGTCTTTAAAATACATTGTTTTGGGGAGCAGATGTAGCTCAGTGGTTGAGCGCCTGCTTCCCATGTATGAGGTCCTGGGTTCAACCAGTACCTCAAAAAAAAAAAAAAAAAAAAATACATCATTTTTTCAAAATTCATTTAGGAGGCATGTGGGCAAATATTTAAAGATCACATGTAAGTACAACTACTAGTGTCAACTACATCATTTCCTTCTCTGATCTACTGTCACAAAGCTATTATTTTATGACTAGGTTTTCAAATGTATCTCACAAATTAAGTTACATAACTTTTAAAAGAAGCTCCTGGGGAAGCGGCTGTGGCTCAATCAGTAGGGCTCCCGTTTACCATATGGGAGGCCCCGGGTTCGGTTCCCGGGGCCTCCTGGTGAAGGCAAGCCCGCCCACACGGCGTGGTTAGCTGACCCAGCGAGCACAAGCAGCAAGGGGGGATAAATGAATAAATAAATAAAATCTTTAAAAAAAAAAGAAGCTCCTGTATTAAGGCTACTGCCACAGATGGAGTGGTGTGTATAACTACTTGGACCATTAAATAACAAACGATCTTAAACACCTATTTTATGTTCTGCGTGGGGACCCTAGAGACCATAATATAAATAAGAGATGGCACCTGCCCTCAAAAAGTTCATAGATGGACATATAAACAAAACATTATAATGTAAGATGTTTGCTGTTTTTATGGTAGCATTCACAAGGATGTGTGGGAATAGAGGGAATGGGTTTAAGAGGGAATGGGTACCAGAGAGAGTCCACTGGAACAGAATATTTAGATCCCTTCCTACAACTACACAGATATATAACACATTATTTTCCTTCCTATTATGTACATAAATAGTTAGAGAGGTGTAGGTATAGATGTAGACAGGTATAGATATATATATATATATAGAGAGAGAGATGGATATAGATATAGGTAGATAAAGATAGGTGGCTAAATTTGTATGGTTATGAACACATTTCATTTCCTCGTGTCCTCTAATAGAGTTATCTGTGCTATATAATTTTTACATTACTATTACAGATAAGTAAAATTTTATATTTGTTTTTCCCCTAGGCATTATCATAAACATTTTCCCTAATAGATATTGTACTATGGAAGAATCATTTAAGGTAACCCAAGCCTGGGTCTAACTTGGTATGTTTGTTACTAGTAACAATTTATGCCAACCAGAGTCTTATGTGCAGCTGTGACTGAAATATTCCTTTAGAATTCAACCTGAATCTTAGATTGAATTAGATGCATGATACGAGCAAATTTTTTCTAAGGGTAGGAGAGTAATGGCTTCAAAGAAAAACAGCTGTAAAGATAATGTTAGCACCACCTCCTGATCCCTTTATAAAGGTGAAATGTGGGAGAATGGGTGGCTCCCACTAGAGATTCCCAAATTGTTTTTCAAATCCCATAATTCTACAAATGTAGGCAGGTTAACATCTTTGTTATATGTTTTAATGTACATGTAGCTATTACGACTGATTATGTGCTGTTTAAATAGTGTGGGAAATACAGGGATAGATAAAATTCTATCACAGTAGACAATACTCTACTCATTTTTGTCATGAAGTGCAAAGATGAGTTTTGTCTAATTGTTTTCAGCCAATGCTACCTTAATACCCTGTGTGTTCTAATACATAATGAAGGAGCTTTCATAGAGATGATCATGGAAAATATACTGGCTTGGCCATGGCAGAGAATAACCATGCTGTACCCTGTGGGAAGGATGATAGCTGCTGCAATGAGCTGCACCTGCGGCCAAGCACAGTGGTGCATATGGAGTGTGTGAGCTGTGTCTCTGTCTACTGGACAGTTAAAATGTGGCTGGGGAGACAAACCATATAAATCGCAAGCTATATGGAGAGATGGAACTAATGCTGTCACAGCTTATAAGTGCTATGTCTGTCCTAAGAACTTACATTTTCAGAATGAAAAATAAGGCAGCTCTGACAGCTGGTAGCTATCAGCTGGTAGCTGGCTCGGTTCTCACAGCTAGACCATCGTGTTCTCCTGCTGACCATAAATAATTTCATAGAGCACTCACATCAGCCGGGGTCACTCTGACAATGACGGAGTGAGACAAAGCAAGACTTTCCATAATCATGGCTCAGGATAGACAAAAAGAAGAACACTATGCAAACCACAAAAATGACCAAATATTCCTTTCTCCCAGCTAACAGGAGTGACTACTGCTTCTTCACCAGTTACAGCTTTAGCCCTGTTCTTTTCACTTCTAGATAAAAACTTCAAGGTAACTAATCACAGTATTTTCCCTGATATCTGACAGCATCCAATACAGCGCAATTTACCTGCTCCTGTAGAACCTCCTCAGGAACACCTAACACTGGCCCAAATCCTTTAACAAGGCCTTCCTGACACCCTCTTCTGAGGCTCCCCACAGTGTACCTCCCTTTCTGCTGTAATAGACTCTGACTACAGGTGTGTTCCTTGTGGCCTTTGGCTGGTGAATTCAATTAATCCTTACAGTGACTTCTTATGGTGAATACTATGATTATCCCTGTTTTGTAGATAATGAAAGTTATTAGAATTATCTGATAAAGCATTAAGAGCAGACATCATAAAAGTATTTTGATGAACAACTATGAATATACTTAAAGCAAATTAAAAAATTGAGTTGGAAAAAAGAAATAGACAGTCTCAGCAAAAAAACAGAAGATATGAAGAATCAAATGGAAATTTTAGAAGTGGAAAATACAATACCCGAAATTAAAATTTCAATAAATGGCCTCAAAGGAAAAATAGGAGAGAAAGTGGAAAAACTCAGTGATATAAAATATAAAACAATAGAAACTGTCCAATTTGAACAAAGAGTATATATAGACTAAAGAAAAATGTCAAAAATGAACAGTGCCTCAGGGATCTCTGTGACAATAACAAAAGATCTAACACTTGTTTCATTGGAGTCCTAGAGAATAGGAAAAAGAGGCAGGGCTGCAAAAGTATGCAAATAAATAATGGATGAAAACTTCCTAAATCAGGAAAAAGACACAAACCTACAGATTCAAGGAGCTAAGTATCTTAGCTTGCCTGAGCTGTCATCACAAATAAAACACAACGAGTTGAGTTAAAGAATGGGAATGCATTGGCTCATGGTTTTGAGGCTAGGAGAAATCCAAAATCTAGACATTGGCAGGCTTGCTTTCTCCCCCAAAGACTGGAGCATACTGGTGCTGGAGATTCTTGAGGTTCCTTGGCTTTCCCAACACATGGCAATGTTATCTCTTTCTCTTTGAGGCTCCTGCTGACTTCCTACTTCTCTTTGTGACCTTCTCCTTGTAAAGGCTCCCGTATTCCAGATTAAAATCCACTCTCATTCAGTTGGGCCACACCCTGACTAAAAATATTATCTTCAAGAGATCCTATTTATAATGAGTTCACAGCTACAGGAATGAATACTGAGTTTAATAATATGGATAAATTGGGGTGCATAATTTAATCTACCACCTTAAACTAAACCTAAACTGGATAAACCCAAAGAAATATATACCCTGTCACATCATAGTCAACTTCTGAAAATTAAAGACAATGAAAAAATCTTGAAAGTAACAAGAATGAAACAATACCTTACCTATGTAGGAAAAACTTTTCGAATGACAGATTTCTCATCAGAAATCATGGAAGCCATGAAGAAGTAGAAAATCATTTTTCAAGTGTGACAGAAATGATATAAAACTCAACAACCTCAAAAACCAACAAGATCTAATTGACATTCATACAACACTTCAACTCACAGCAGCAGAATACATATTCATTTCAGGTGCCCACAGAACATATACCAAGATATAGCACATCCTGGGTCATAAAACAAACCAAGAATTTTAAAGAATTGAAATAATACAGTGTGTTCTCAACCAAAATGGAATCAAACTATAAATCTATAACAGAGATAATGAGAAAAACTCCAAACATTTGGAAACTAAACAACACACTTCTGAATAATCCACTGGGTCCAAGAAGAAGTCTGAAATGAGATGAAAAAATAAATATAGCAAACTGAATCAAAATGAAAATATATCAAAAGTTATGAGACACAGCTAAAGCAATGCTGAAAGGGAAATTTATGCACTAAATGCATACAGTAGAAGTGGAAAAGTCTCAAATTAATCATTAAGCTGCCACCTCAAGAATCTAGAAAAGGGACAGCAAAATAAACCCAAAGAAACAGAAGGAATGAATTAATGAAGATTAGATCAGAAATCAATGGAATTGAAAACAATAGAGAAAATCAGTGAAACAAGAGCTAGTTCCTTGAAAAGATCAATAAAACTGATAAACCTCTAGTAAGACTGAGAAAGAAGAAAACAGAGAAGACACAAATTATCAATATCAGGAATGAAACAGGATCTCACTAAAAAGCCTACAGATATCAAACATATAATAAGAGAATACTAAAAACTACTCTACACACATTAATTTGACAACTTTGATGAATGCACCAATTCCTCAAAAAACAAAAACTACCACAATATGAAATAGGTAATTTGAAAAGCACTTTAACTATTAAGTAAATTGAACTCTTAATTTTAAAAACTACCAAAAAATAAATCTCCAGGTACAGGTGGTTTTGCTGGAAAATTCTAGCAAACATTAAATAAGAGTTAGCCAATATTCTATACAACCTCTTCAAGAAAAGAAAAGGGAACATTTCCCAAGTCATTTTATGAAGCAATTATTCATTTTATGAACCCTCAAAATCAGGGAAAAACAGTCCTCCCCACCCAAAAAAAGAGAGTATTATCCCTCATGGATATAGACAAAAAATCTGTAACAAAATATTAGCAAAATATAATTCAGCACTATATAAAAAGAATTATATACATCATGACCAAACTGAATTTATCCCAGGGATGCAAGGCTAGTTCAATATTTAAAAAATCAATCCTCGAAATCTACCATATTAACAGAATAAAGAAGAAAAATGACATGATTACGTAAAACAATGCAGAAAAAGCATTTGATAAGATTTAACATCCATTCATGATAAACACTTTTAAGAAATAGGCAGAGGGGAGTGGATGTGGCTCAAGCATTTGGGTGCCCGCTTCCCACATGGGAGGTACTGGGTTTGGTCCCTGGTGCCTCCTAAAAGACAAAAACACAAACAACAAGCAAACAAACGAAAGGGCGAAATTGGGGGAGCCAATGTGGCTCAGTGATTGAGAGCTGGCTTCCCACATATAAGGTCAAAGTTTCAATTCCTGGCCCCAGTACCTAAAAATAAATAAATAAATAAATAAATAAATAAATAAAGACAGAGTGGGGAAATTCCTCAACTTGATAAAGAGCATCTACAAAAACGTACAGCTAACATTATACGTCATGGTAAAAAACTAAATGCTTTCCCCCTAAGATTAGAAACAAAAGCAAATATTTTCACTCTCAGCATTCTTACTCAGCATACTGCTAGAAGTTCTAACCAGTGCAATAAAATGAGAAAAGGAAATAAAAGACAGATGGATCAGAAAGGAAGAAATAAAAACTTCCCTCTTTGCATATGACATGACGGTCTAAATCGAAAATCTCAAGAAATCTACATAATCTCCTAGAACTAATAAGCAATTTCAGCAAAGTTTCAGGGTACAAGATAAACATATAAAATCAATAGTATTTCCATATAATAGCAATGAACTTGTTGACACCAAATATTAAAATAATACCATTTACAATCATGCCAAAAAAATGAAATACCTAGTAAAACATTTATAGAACTTGTATGCTGAAACCTACAATATACTGATGGAAGAAATTAAAGATCTAAATGAATGGAGAAACATTTTGTTTTCATGTATTGCAAGACTCAGTACAGTAAAAGATGTCAGTTGTCCTCAAATTGATATATAGTTGTTGTTGTTTTGTTTGTTTGTTTTGTTTTTTAGGGGGTTCTGAGGATTGAACCCAGGACCTCATACATGGGAAGGAGCACTCAAGCACTGGGCTACATCCATACCCCTGATATATAGTTTTAATGCAATTCCTATCAAAATCTCAGGAGACGTTTTAGATATAGATAAGATTATTATAAAATTATTATGGTAAGGCAAAGAAACTAGAATAGCTAAAATAATTCTGCTAAAGAATAATAATGTAGGAGGAATCAACCTACCTGTGATTTCAAGACTCATTATATAACTATAGTAATAAAAACTATTACTGTGGAGGGATATTACTATTACTATTACTATTACTATTACTATTACTATTACTATTACTATTACTATTACT
>JAKSZT010026446.1:3376478-3459523 GCA_026826555.1 Tolypeutes matacus
AAAAAAAAAAAAAAAAAAAAAAAAAAAAAACATTTAAAAAAGCAAGGCAAAGGGCCCACTAATAGTGATGGCTTCTGCTGTGTACATGACTCAGAATCTAAGGATTACTCTAAATTATCCTCAGATCACTCATATGATTTAAATATTACTACTAGTAAGCAAATGAAGAAACTGAGGCTTAGAAAGGCTAGACTTTCCAAAACACAAAGCTAGTAAGGGGTAATTCCCAAATGTGCCCAGAGAGGGAAGGCACATAAAGGAGGGCCTCAAGCTGGAAGACAAATTTCATTGGTTCCATTCCTAATTTTTTATGTGGGGCCACAGTACATCAGTGAGCAAGGGTCTGAGCAGCTCTATATTTTTTTGTGGCAGAGAAACAGAGGTGAAAGATAAACTTTAAAGTTCACTTTGCTGTAGGGAACAAATACAGAGTGGGTATGCCCCTACATTGCCAGTGATGCACAGAAGCTGAAACCACCTGGGTGGTAATTGCTTTGCTTATTAACTTCCTCTCTCAGATCATCAACATAAGGTCAACAGATTGGTAACATGGATTCGTTGTATGCGCTCACCTTATAAAGAGCAATTATTTACATTTATATAAATCGTATCCCATGCCAAAGCAGCAAAGTACAAAGCAGGGAGAGGCAAGACTCTGACAAATCAGAAATGAAGCAATGAGCCAATTCTGTCCAAAAAAGCTTCTCTTTCACCTTTGTGATTCTTTGGTTCTTGTGTGTTGAACTTGACCTACTCCACAGATGTTGGGGACAATAAAGTTGGCAAATAAGAGGAAACTCAAAACATGCAAGATGGAGAAGGTCTCTCAGCTTCCTTCAAGATGGGCTTTTGCAAGATGGCGATGCCTACGGTTAAGCCAATACCACCCCCTTTCCATCCAGCTCATCTTACACTTTGTTTTGTTTTGTTTTTTTAAAGATTTTATTTATTTATCCATTTATCCCCCCCTTGCTGCCCGCGCTCGCCGGGCCAGCCAACCACGCCGTGTGGGCGGGCCCGCCCCCACCAGGAGGCCCCGGGAACCGAACCCGGGGCCTCCCATATGGTAAACGGGAGCCCCACTGATTGAGCCACAGCCGCTTCCCATCATCTTACACTTTGAATCGATGTATCTACCAGAAACAAAATGAATAGATGTCTATAGCCTCCCACTTGAGATAAGGTATATGCATGTTCTTTTAAATTCTCCTAAAGTACTGTACAATTATTAATTATTCTATTTACATTTGGTATCATTGTAATACTGATATCAAATAATATCAACATTTTTAAAGACAAGAATCCTAACACAAAAAAAGTTCTCAAACTCACCCAAGGTAATACAAGTGATCAGTGGGGAAGCTGATATTTGAATCTAGAGATCTTTGTCTTTAAAATATAGTAGCCCTTTCTTTTCCATTTCATGATTACCCCTCTAGCCATTTCTCACCTTGATTACTGCACCTTCACCCAGCTGAAATTATTTCTTCACTACGAATACTTCTCCCAGCTTTCAGTCGCCTCAGCCTTCTGTGAGACCTTGCAGAACATAACTACGCACTTGTCAGTTCGTACTCCCTTCTTTCTAACTTAACCATCAGTTCTCGTACAAGTTCAGCCCTCACCCTGGGTTAGTGGCACCATCCCATACTCTGTGCTCTTGTACAGGTGAACAGGACTGGTTCTTTGTTGAAATCCACATCCCTTAAAAACTGGTAGGGTTGCCCTGTTTTTTCTTTTTTTTGCCTGTTGACTTTGGTGTAGAAGCCAGGTTAGATGTTAAGCTTATTGAAAGTAAGGGAAGGCTGCCTTCCTAAATAGAAATAAACCCAGAACCCCCAAGGTGGGCACTGTAAAGAGGACTCCTAATGGGAAGGAACAGCTGGATTTCAACTATCTTCCTAAATTCAGTAGAGGTGATTCTGACCAAGAAGGCAGAGAATGACAGCACTTTACCATTGGCCCAGACACTGCTGAAACTATGAAGCTAGGAGAAACCTTTTGTTCCTATACAATTCCATCCATTGATCTGAGTATCTATTGTTCTAGAACCACATGTCTTTATTATCATCACGTCTAGAGTTTACATATCTGATGGGAAAGCAGCTGACACTTGAGCGGTTCATAATCTGCATGATTGCCTGATGATTCCTACCAGTTGCTAATGAATAAACATGACCCCTCTCAATTCTTTAGTTTAATCAATGCATTCCATTTTCATGTCACAAAATCAGGTCAGTTAATCAATTGCCAGGAATTAATCGACAGATTGCTGTGCCCAAAAGTTTAGGAATACAAGAAAATATAAAATATATTTCAAGTAGATGAGCCATCTATTCCTTTATATCACATGGATGGATGCTGCAAAAGCAAAAGCACAGAGGCAGAAAGCATCATGTTGGGTACAGGATTTGACAAGCACTTTGGTAATACTAAGCATAAGGTGTGAGGTGAGGAGTGGTGGGAGGTGAGACTAGAGTGGTGGGAGGTGAGACTAGAAGCCATACCCTTGAAAGGGAGTCTCTGCCCTGGTCCTCACATATTAGAACATCCTTCTCTGGTCTTCCATGAGCCACCTTCCTCTCCATGAGGAGAAGAATCTGCAGGACCAAGGCCACATGCCCACCTGAAACCTGTTTTCCTAACTTCTAGACCATGCTCTGTGTACCCAGGACCCCAGTGGCCCTGCGTCTGCTCCTGTGGCTTGGGTGGCCTCTTCCCTGGGTCCATCCTCCAAGGTCAGACTCTCAAAATGGACTCAAAGGCATGACAGGTAGCCAACGGGGTGGCTGTTGGTAAAGGTTTCCATGGAATTTGTTGTTGGAGTTGGCATGGCCCCTTGTGGTAAAGGACAGAACCAGGAGTTAGGAGAGGAAGGGATCAGATGCAGGTCAGGGGCTGGAGTCTGGATGCCAATTGTCCCCATGCAGGCATGTTCTGGCTTGGAACTCTGAGAAGTCTGTGAATTGTAAATTTGCATCTGAATTTTTCAATGCAGAGGAATAAAACATATTTTATTTACTAGTGTGTTAACTTGATTTACAATGTTCGCACATATTCCATGTGGGCCTTCATTTTCCTTCTTGACTCTGATCTTGTTAGAGGTGAGCCTTCAGTTAGAGATGAGCCTGCAGAGGAGGGCCCCATACGAAGCATGGATCCTCCTGGTGGGCAATGGACACCTCTGAAGGAATTTACCTTGGGCAATGGTTTAGATATAGAAAGATCCCCTTCTGAAGTATGCATGGTGGTGTGCACTCAAAACTGGCAGCTAGTGAGGGAACTGTTGGAATTGTTTAAGCAAAAGATGATGAAGGCTTAAACTAAGATGGTGACAGCAAGAATGGAGGGGAGGAACACAGTAGACTAACATTTGAGAGATAGAAATCAGCAAGGCTGTTTGTCAACGGTAGAAAAGAAGCTTCCTTTTCCCCATTGGTAGGCACCTATCAGGGTCAGCGCTGGGCAGGGCTGTGCTTGCAGGTGGCAATCACAGAGAGCTGAGCCCTGTGCTCACAGAACCTGAGCTCCAGACACAATGATTCCTGTGCAGAACCACTTGCTCCAACATCCCAGCTGTATCAGTTTCCTACTGCTGCTGTAACAAATAACCACAAGCTTCAAGGCTTAAAACAACACAAATGTATTATCTTACAATTCTAGAGATGAATCCTGACAAGGGTCTCAATGGGCTAGAATCAAGATGTTGGCAGAGTTGCATTCCTTTCTGGAATCTCTAGGGAAGAATCTATTTCCTTGCCTTTTCCAGGTCCTAGAGGCTGCCCGCAATCCTTGGCCCATGTTCCCCTTCACTAATCTTCAAAGTCAGCAATGAGAGTTGAGTCCTCACATCTCATCACTCTGACTTCCTCTTATACCTCCTTCTTCTACTTTTAAGGAACTTGTGATTACACTGGGCCACCTGGATAATTATTAGGGTAGTCTCCGCATTTTGAGGTCAGCTGATTAGCAACCTTAAGTGCCTCTGCAACTTAATTCCTCTTACCATGAAACATAACCTAATCACAGATTCTTGGGGGTGCGATGTGGACAGCTTTGGGAGGCCACTCTTCTGCCTACCACACGACCTCAGTACTTGCTTCCTACATCTTTGGGCCTATATCTGGGGTCAGCGATTATGAGTGAATTAGTGAAGCTATCTGTTGGGGAAGATATTTTACCATTTTACAGCATTTGGGACAGAAAAACATTTAATTATGTTTTAGAACTTAGTATAGAGTTACCTAAAACCACATTTTCTTCAAGTAATGTGAAGATGTGGAGCCCACAATACACTGCCTGTTATATTCATTACAAGGAAGGGCTCTTCTTCCCCACAGCTCAATAGATGACATTGTCAGGAAGACGATTTGAAGGTAACTTCCTTTTCCAAATCCTTGTTCTTAACCCAGGCCACTGCCACAAAATTATTTCTGTGGGTTAGATTTCTGTCACTCCAGGGATAGCCTGTTAAAATTCTGTCCTCTAAAGTTGAGTACCAGGTTATTTTACATGCAGCACAATAAAACGTGGCCTCACAGACATTGTCTTTAGACAGAAGGAGGGAAAAGTATGAGGCAAGGATTCTGAGCGTTGTGGGGGTACCTGGGCCCCCTGGGGCTGAGGTACACACGCACAGGTAGAGAGAGATGAATTGTTTTTACTGTGTTTCTGCTTTTCTGACCGGGGTGGGGAAATTAGTTTTCAGAATTCAGTCCTGACAGCTAAGATGGAGTCCTTGTGGAGCTGTGGACTACATGTTCAGGGGAAACAGCCATGGAAGATGGGAAGCCTCCGAGACAGACAGCCAGACATGAAATTTTTCTCAGGCCCATCCCTACATGGTGAGTGGGGCCTCGGGGAGTGATTCATCGCATCATATATAATAATTCATGCAGAAGCTTTATTAGCAAAAGTGATACATAGTTGCAATGGAAAGAAATACAGTCTTGGCCTTCTAGAATATATTCAGATTGTTTTCATTTTAGCCCTATATTACTAGGATGTAATTTGACATTAATTTGGAGTTACTGGTATTTCAGGTAGAGTTTCAATTGATTTCCTCCTCCACATCTTTTCCAAAACCGAAGAAATACAAGTTTTAAAAATTTATTGAATGTGTTATGTGGGTTGCAAATTTCAGCTCACTACTGATGCAGAATAGTAAAGGAAACCTCGTATGGTAAAGATAATTTAACAAAATTGTACATACAAAATACAATACTTTAGTAGTCAAACAGCCAAATATCAAATTCATTATTTGATGTCATGGGAGTGAGAACAATAATAAAAGAAACTTCACTTTTTTATTACTTATTAACTCTCAATTTGATAATTTAAAACTTCAAATTTTGAAATGCCTTTTTTTGACAGATAACCTATTTATATTTAATTGCAATAATTTTAATAATTGTTCTTTCACAAAATTTCTAAGTGAATTTGTTTCACATATGATAAACCAAAAACAGAGCTCACCATTGTTTATACGTCAAAAGAATCATTCGCCAAGTTACCTGATTAGAGATTGGGTTGTGGGAAGGTACTACCACAGTCAATTCTGCTACAAAAATAGGAGACAAATCTGTGGCCTAATTGTAGAAGAGATACCAAATGGGGCCAGCATATATTTTATGTACTAAATGCATTCCATATTTTATTTTATTTTTTCTACTCTTATTTTCCCTTTGTCTTATTTCATTGACATAAAATATGTATTATTCAATTACACGTATTTTTGAAATCCTTTCTGCATCTGTTTTGGGACAGAGAAGACTTTTTTCTCCTTAAAAAAACTCAAAATGACAATCCAGTTTTGATCCTTTTGAGTTTCTCAATGACAGCATGATATGTTGGGTCAAAAAATTGTTTCTTGTGAGAAGCTGTCCTGTGAAATGTAAGATATTGAGCAGCATCCATGGCCCCTTCCCATTAGATTCAATAGCAACTCACAGTAGTGAAAATTGAAAATGTCTCCAGACATTTTGCCCTGGGAGTCAAAATCAATCCACATTGACAATCACTGACTTAACTTTTTCAAATAAATAAAAGGAATAGCTATTACTGGATATTGAATGATATACCCACAAATATTCATCCCTTTTCCCTCTGAACTTGACTGAGGGAACATGTAAACAGAAAATAATGGCCAAATGAGAAACAAAGTGCCACTTTATCAATAGATGATAGACTTTCTGATCTTCCACCCTACAACCTTGACTTACTCTCTTAGTCACAGATTTAGAGGAGTTGGATCAAAGTTGGGGGGGTGGGGGCTGGGGAGGAGGGAGTCTAGCCAGGCCTGCTGAGGTTCTTTCTGTCTACTTTAGAAGCACCAGAAGAAATGTGCCTCTCAGTAGTCTTTATACAAAATAAAGTGACTCCACACATGGTAAAATTTTCTAGACTTGAATAAGCATCGTAGAAATTACTACTCCAGTGAATGTGTTGGGGGGGGGGAGTGGGAGGCAACAGCCACCAAGGAAGGTATGGAGCAAGGCAGATGGATAGGCACTTACATATGCCCCTAAAAGATGGAGGGAGCAGAAGTAACACTGTCTTAACTGATAATGTTGATGACAATGATGGAGAGCAAGGACACTTAGTCTCTCAAGGATGTACAATTAAATTACATGGAAAGAATCCAAGGATTTCATCTAAGGTGTGTGGTGCCCTGCAAATAAATGTGTCCACACCATCCTGGAAGCTCAATCTCATACAGTCCCATAGGTGCTCTCCTGGAACAAAGGCCCCAGGGTAACCCCATAGGTGCATGCCTCAGAGTTCCCTGGGTTGACCCCACTATAGGGTAGGGAGTCAGGGAGAGCCACAAAAATGAGATCTGGGCCCATGCAGGTCTTAGTTAATACTTGAGCCACTCCTCTCTTACAGCACTTTTGGCTTTGGTCAATTGCAGGCATTGGAAGAGAACTTAGAAAATTTTGAGGAATGCACACTAAAGAAAGTGGTTCCCTAAAGCACAGGGCCCAGAATGGGGGCTCTACTTGGCTACATCTAAGCATAATACTCCAAGGAGACAAAGGAAAAGATAAGAGCTACAGGCCTAAAATGCTTAGCAGAGATTTCACCTGATGCTTATTACAGGGAAGATATAAGTGCCAAGTTAGATGGATTTGGTATCATTTTAAGCTTTTTATTGAACCTGAAAGTATCATGCCTTAGGAGTGAAAACTATATCCCTAGACTAGCAAATATTTCCTTGGACTAGGGACAAAACTAAAATAAATACATCCCAACAAAGTCTATAAAAAGCTTCTCCAAGTTTGAGATGCACCAGGAATTTAATTGCCTGTTAAAACAAAACTCAAACAAATGCACCACACTAATTAATGAAAGATGTTGTTAATAGGGAAAAGTGTGGGAGAGGAAGAGATGAGGTATATGGGAATCCCCTATATTTTCAATGTAACATTTATGTAAACTAAAGTTTCTTTAAAAATAAAATAAAACAAAACAAAAAAACAAATAAAATAACTGAATGGTCTTCATAAGAAAATAACAAAATCCAGAATCTCCCACAACATAAGAACTACACATTTTATTATAGAATAAGAAAATTACTAGAAATGAAAGAAATAAGAAAATGTGATGAATGGGCAAGAGAAAAAACAGTTAATAAAAACAGACAAATGACTTAGATTTTGGAATTCATAGAAAGGGACTTTATAATAATAATGCTAAATATATTTAAAAGTCTACAGGACAATATTGATATGAGTGAAGATGGGAAATTTCAGAAGACATTTGAAACTCATGAAAAAATTACAGAAATCCTGTAATTGAAAAGGACAATATATGAAATCAATAATTCATTGATTGGGATTAATAGCAGACTGGAAAAAGAGGAAAGGATTACTGAACTTGAAAACAGGTCAACGGACAAATTGAACATAGAGAGAAAGACTGGGGGAAGGAAATGTACGAAGCCAAAATGACCAGTGGAATAATATCAAGTCTAATGTATGAATATTTAGAGTTTAAATAGCAGACAAGAGATAATGGGATAGAAAAAAATATTTCAAGAGATATTGGCTGAATATTCTTCCAAATTTTATTAAAACAGCAACCGATAGATTCAGAAATTCTAGTCAACTTCAAGCAGAAATACAAAAAGCATCGTAACTAGGTTTGTCATAGTCAAAGTGCTGGAAACCAAAGATAAAGCAATAAATCTTGAAAGCAACAGAGCTAAAAAAGACAGATTATATAAAGGAGACAAACAATAAGAAAGCAACTCATTTCTGATCAGGAATAATGAAGACTGAAAGTTAATGGAATAGCGTTTTGAGGTGCTGAAAAACATTTTCAACCTAGAATTCTACATATCCAGCAAAAAGTTCTTCCAAATATAAGGCAAAATAAGAGAAAGATATTTCCATATAAACAAGAGCTAAACGAATTTTTCACTAGCAGACACACACTACAAAAAAATGCACACACACACAAAAAATGTTCTTGAATTTGTAGGGAAATGATGCCAGATGGAAATTTGAATGTATCAGAAACAATATTTATGTGGGTAAATAGAAAAGTCTACAGTTTATTTTTCTTAAATTCATTAAATTAACTATTTAAAGCAAAAATAATAAAATTATATTGTGGAGTTATAACAAATGTAGAAGAAAATATGCCATGTTTCATTAACTGGAAGACACAATATTGTTAAGATATAAAATATTCATTAATTGCTTTACAGAGTTAAGATGATCCCAAGAAAACGCCCAGCAGCCTTTTTTTGTAGAAATTGACAAACCAAATAAAAAATTTTCCTGGAAATAGAGAGAATTTAGAGTAGGCAAAACAATCTGCAAAGCAAAGAATAACATTGGAAGACTTAGATTATTTGATTACTTTAAAAAAGCTATAAATATCAGGATAGTACAATATTGGTAAAGATAGACAAAGAGATCATTGGGACAGGATAGAGTCCAGAAATAGAACCAGATATGTTCTTTATAATTGTTTTCCACCAGATGCCAAGTCAATTTAATGAGCTGTATCAAATGGATATCCAAATGGCAAAAAAAAAAAAGTTAACCTTGATCCCCACCTAATTCAAACCCCCAAAATTTATTCAAGATGGATCATAACCCTAAACATGAAAGCTACAATCACATAGCTTCTACAAGGAAACATAAGAGAATATCTTTGTGACCTTAAGGTAGGTAAAGATATTTTAAACAGGAAACAAAAAGCACTAATCACAAAATAAAATATTTATAAATTGCATTTAATCAAAAAAATAAAAACTTCTGTTCTTCAAAAGACACTGTCTTTTGAAAATGAAAAGGCAAACCAGAGTCTAGGAGAAAATATTCTCCATACATGTAACTGACAAAGGACTAGTATGCAAACTATATAAAGAACTCATACAGCTCAATAATAAAAGACAAACATTCTCTTTTAGAAAATGAGCAAAAAAGATGAACAGAAACTTTAAAAGAAAAAGAAGACAAAAAAAGCCAAATAAGCACATGATAATGTGTTCAATGTCATTAGTTCTCAGGAAAATGCAAATTACTACTACTATGAGACACGACTTTATATACTCTAGATCATGGGATCTTAACCTTTTTTCCTCCACAGAACCCTTTGCCAGTCAGGTGAAAAACCACAGACCCCTTACTAAGTCCACACTGTACTACGTATTATTTAATAAATATATCACACCTGCACCAACACATCCCTACGAGAATAATGTTTATTTCTGAATTTCAATTCAAGCTCATGGACCCTTGGTTAAGAACCCCTGCTCTGGAATGACTAAAAATTTTTTAAAAAAACGGACAAGACCAAATGTTAGCAAAAATGTGGAGCAATTGACATTTTCATGGGGTGTTGATAGGAGTTGAAATACAATAACAGAGAATGAAAAATTATTTGGCAGTTTTTTATCAAATTAACATATACTTAACCTATGACACATCAATTCAACTCCTAAGTGTTTGCCCAACAGAAAAGAATATGTATGTCCCCAAAAGGACTTGGACGTGAATGTACTTAGCATCTATTCATAATATGCCAAAAAGAGGAAAGAACTCACATGTCCATCAACTGGAGAATGGATAGGCAAATATGGTTAATCCATACAATGGAATGCTATTCTGCAATATAAAGGAATAAATTACTAATATATGCAACATGAACCAATCTAAAAAGCATGAGGGAAGTCTTACACAAAAGAGGACATACTATATGCTTTTATTTATACGTAGAATAAGCAAAACTAAACTATGGTGACAGAAATCACAACAGTTGTTACCTCTGTGGTAGAGTGGTAATTGACTGTAAAGGACACATGGATACTTACTGGGGTGATGGAAATACTCTATACCTCCCTTGGCATTGCAGCTACATAGATGCACGCATTTATCAAAACTCACCAAAAGTACACTTAAAATATAGGTATTTTTATTTATGTAAACCATATCCCAAAAACTGGGCTAATTTATTGCTTTATGACAAACAAAGTGTAGTGACCTAACTGGCCACTTCTGCACTTCATATCTTTTTTATCTGTGTTGAGGATCTGCTGTCTTGTGGCAACACTGGCATGTTGAGGAATGACAACTTGTATTCAGCTTCAGAAAATGAAATAAGCCACCTGTGAGAAATATCAAAGAAGGTCTCCAGATTTACAGTTGTCAGTGGATTAAGATTCTTTAATGAAGAGGAAGGACCCAGGTAACCATGAATCTCTCCTGGATTGTTTTGGTGAGTTAGAAACGCACCCAAATATATGAGAACGCTGAATTCTGTCAAGATTAACTGACACAAGGGACCCTTTTGGAATGTGATGCTGTACAATTACACTGGATGAACAGGTCACATGTTCATAAAGAAAGGGCACGTTAGAAAAACTCAGCAGAAAAAGTGACATGACAGCCAAGATTCTCTGAGGCACTCAGTTTTCTTTGGCTGGTAAAAAGGGTATTTGGAGACACCGCCATTTTCCTGGGTGGTGTTCAAGGTTAAAAACTATTTCCCAATTTTTGCTGTTGTTGTCTATATATTCTTGGGGCAGGGGGTGGGGGGCAAGCTCTGAACTGATAGAAAAATGCGACAAAATTTAAGTGGACTTTTACTGATTAAGATATGTAGGTTGAATGCAAGTGGACTAATTCTGCTTCGCTAGAGAATTAGACTCCCCCATCCAGTCAGAGTCACTGCAGACCTCCACCACTGCACCAAGGCTTCTGAGCTAAGTTTTGCACAGGATAGACAATCGTCAAGAATACATGCTTCTCTTCCAAGAAGGAAGGAAGACGATGGAAATCATGTCCAGTTTTTTCTTCCAAACTCCCAATCAGGCAAGTCACTCACTATCCCTGGGTGAGGTCATAAAGTGTTATGCTCTTGGAACTCCTTCCATGAGCAAATAGGGAAGAAGCATCCCTCACAGTAATGTTGTCCATGGCCCTTGACTGTCCATCTTCAGGCTTGTTTAGTCTCTGGAAGCAAAGATTATATATGTTGTTTCAGTCGTCCCTATTCCCATCTTCCCGTTGCAAATTCTGTTCAATTTAATGACCCTGTTTGATCACCTATCTACCTGGTATTATCCCTGGATACCACCGAGCCTTTTTCCTTCTGTTCCAGGTGGTGTCTTCCGCCTCCTACGTGGAAATTGTTAGAACTAGTAAGGTAGTATCATGTAAGTTTGAACGTGGAGGGTCTAGAGTCAGCGGGTTTCAATCTCATGTCCATCTCTATCTATCAACATGACCTGGGGCAGGTAAATTAACCTCTCTGTGCCTGAGTTTCCTCTTTGTAAAAATGAGTTAATTATAGTACTTATTTCAGGCATATATAGGTGCTCAATAAATATGGTCCTCCCGAAACAAATTCTAGTCACATATAAGGAAAACACTACTTGTCAGAATTAGTTGGACCCCTCTTACAGCTGTTTCCATGTTTCTATTTCTATCTTCCAGGTCCCTCATTCATTGACAGTTTTAAATTCCCAATACTCAGGACCTTTGGTAGCCTATAGTTTTGAGTATCTTATGCTCTCAGCTCCTGAAATCACCTAACGGCTTCTGATGTCCTCCTAATTCTCACTGACTCTGACTTTTTGACCACAGACTTGGACCTGGCTGCTGAATATTTATTTTCAGTACTGACCTTGCATGCCCTCAGGTTTTATTTCTGTTCTAGTTTGCTCAGCAAGATATTTGTCTCCTGGACTCTAAAGAAAACGTTCTGTTATCTGACCTTCAATGAAAATGCTTTTCCCTCTGCTTCTTATCCCATGTGCTCCAGCAGTGTCTGGAGCCACCTTCCTTTTCTCTGTACTGCTGCTCCTGGATCTTCAATCCCTTCTTCTCCATCATCTTCTTTCCTCAAGCTTTAAGTAGGCCAAAGTCTCCCGTACATTAAAAATAATGACACATCTCTCCCCCTTTACCACTCCATTTCTCATTTTCTTCATTGCAAATGCACTTAAATATTCATCCGAACAGTTCTCCATTGCCTCCCGACCCCACACTCTCACCTCACGTCAGTGTGGCTGTCTGCCTCACCTCTCAACCACAATTACTCTCACAAAGTCGATGACCTTTAATTCCAGCATTTGATACTGTTGACCAATATCTTCTTATAGCCTTTTCTTTTCATTTTCTACCTGATGCAAGTCCTCTCAGTATGAGATTATGAAACCAGTTTTATAGAAAGATGTTTCAACATAATGATTAGAAGTTTCTCAGTCTATGTATTAGGTCTTTTACATCCTGAAGTTATTTACTTAGTAAGTTATTTAATCTCTATGTGCTTAATTTTTCTTATCTATCAAATGAGTATGATAATCATAATATCTAACTAACTCATGGGGTTGGTATGAGAATTACATGTGTTAGTGTGGTAAAATGTTTAGACAGTGCTTTGGCACACAGTAAATATTAATGAACAGAAAATATTGACTCAACATTAAATCTACACATTTCAAAAAAATACACACAGACCTCTTAAATCCTCACTCACATAAGACGTATGCAGGGAGGCGGCTGTGGCTCAATCAGTAGGGCTCCCGTTTACCATATGGGAGGCCCCGGGTTCGGTTCCTGGGGCCTCCTGGTGAAGGCAAGCCCGCCCGCACGGCATGGTTAGCTGACCCAGCAAGCACAAGCAGCAAGGGGGGGATAAATGAATAAATAAATAAATAAATAAAATCTTTAAAAAAAAAGACGTATGCATGTCTTTGTAAAGGTCATTTTCAGAAGAGGAAGGGAATCACAATGCCACCACTCCCAATGCACCAAAGAAGTCCTTTATCATCATTTCCTAAAAGGATTCCCTGTGAAAAATCCTATCTGATCTTCCCAGCATCACAGTCTTTGCTTTAGCACTGTTGCCCTTTGGTTCTCTGTTTATATAAGAATCTAATAAGACCCCAGAATATTGCTGTTCTTTGTCTTAGGGGTTGGAGGAAGGAAGGACACATTCCATGGTTCCTTTTTCTCATGATTCCTTTTTTTTATTTTTCCAGTGTCACCAACATCTGCTCTTCCTCTTTCCATTTTCATCAGTACATTATCAAATCACAGGTGGTGTTTTAGATTCCTGGCTGAAATCACAAATACCATGATATAGGTTGGCTTAAACAACAGGAATGTATTGGCTCATGGTTTTGAGGCTAGGAGAAGTCCAAAATCAAGGTGTTAGCAAGGCAATGCTTTCTCCCTGAATACTATGGTGTTCTGGGGCTGGCTGGTGATGATCCTTGGGTTCCATGGCTTTTCGGTCACAAGGATATGGGGGGATCTCCTCCTTTCTCTTCTGGGTTCTGTTGACTTCCAGCTTCTGCTTCTCCATGTGGCTTTGTTACCAAAATGCCTTCAGTAATAGGATGAAGGCCCAACCTTATTCAGTTGGGCCACACCTTAACTGAAACTAACATCTTCAAAAGGTCACACTCACCATGGGTTCACACCCACAGGAATGGATTAAGACTAAGAACATATCTTTTTCTGGAGTGCAAGATTCAACCTACCACAGGTGGCAGGACTTTTACCAGCAGTGAATGACTACTAGGATCATCCTATGCATTCTGCTAACTTCCCAAGATTGGTGCAAAGATGATATGTGAAAATCAAAGGCCTGTAATTATTATAATTTGCCAGGGAAGTTGGCAGGGATTTCCTGCATTAGATGGAAGGTTGGGTTATTTTTATCTCTATTTCCGTTAAAAGATATTATAATCCTATGAGCATGTGGGTCTGCACTATCCATTATAACAACCTCCAGCCACATGTGTCTATTTGAATTTAAATTAATGAAAATTAAGTAAATTTAGGAATTCAGTTCTTCTGTGGCACTCCCCACATTTCAAGTGCTCAGAAGTCATATATGGCTAGGTTTGACAATGCAGGGAAAGAATATTCCATCGTTGCAGAATGTTCTATTAGAGACTGCTGGTCTGGACTGCCAGGTTTTGCAGAGGCAGGACTATGTCATACATAGGGAGAGGTCAGCATGACTGGTGCCTGGCATGTCATCTTGTACTCGATAGATACTTAATAAGTACATGTACTAAATGAATGAATGCTCTATCTTCCACCAGGAGAAAATGTTTTTGGATTTAGCACCATTTTCTCACTGCACCTCCTTTTGAACGAAAATTCCTTGGGAGGGGAAATATATTACCTGCTTGACAATTTTCTTGCCCAGCACTGCCAGGAGCATACTTCAGTGAGAAGGGTGCTGGGTGAGCACCAAGAGATGGAAGTACTAGATTTGGTTCTGCTAAAATAAATATTCAGTATGACCTAGGGCAAGTCCCTTCTCTCTGGATATCAGATACTTCTGTGAAATGAGGGGGTTGGACTAACAAACCTTGAAGGCCCTTTTCAGCCTGAATTTTCTATGACAGATGACCATGGTAAGATTTTATTGTTATTGTTTATAGTAAAAATTATTTAATGAATAATGATTCTAAATAAAACTGTTAAAAAGAAAAGAGATAAAAAGGGGTGCTCAACATTTTTTATAATGGAACATGATTTTAATGTTATCGTATCTGGCTGCAGTATTATTGGGTACTATGAAATGCAGTGCATTCTGGAAGGTCAAAATTTATATGCACTGTGTGATTTTAGCTGAATGAGACATATATTGATCTATTGACATTCTATCTGAATTTCAGAAAATAAGAAGAAAATGAAAATGGAATATATTGTCCTATAGAAAACATGTGGAGGAAGATGGTTATCTTATTATTCTCCCTTGAGTCTAAGATGATTCCATATTCTTCTAATCCAGCTCCTACGTGTATAAATATTGCTTACAATGAGTCACCAGGAAATAACCTCCGGTTCTTAGAGATAATAACATATCACATTTGATTCTATTTCCTATGGGATATAGAGGAGTGAAGACTTTGGTTTTACAAGAACAACAAGTCTAACAGTATTTATTTCCTCCTCTTCCCCACTCCACTGACTAAACTAGCCCTGGCTTCTGGACAGCCTGGCAGGATGCTCTCCTTCCTATCCTCTTGGTCCTGGTAAGGAAGAGCCTTTCCCTCTGGGGCTTAAATTACGAACATCTCGTTAATGTATTCCTATTCTTATTCAGGAGTATGAATAGGAATTCCAGAGACATAGAACCTGGAGTAAGCACAGTGGACATTCCCTGCATCTAGTCTGTTTCAGAGCCAGTACAACACAGGGAGCTTCACTACAAAAGACTTCAGAACTACTCATATTTTGGAGCAGAGCAATAATTGAAATATTTTACATTTTTTCATAATACCTTACAACTGTACACATTATGTTCGCTATATAATATTATTTGATCGGTATGCACACAAGTTGAAGTTTTGTCATTTTTTGTGTGTGGTTTGTTGATTTAAGCTTTTACTAAAAAACACACGACTGAGCACAATAGCATTGTTAAAAATAGTTTTTAAAAGGTCAAATACAACGGGCGCACACAGAGCCAATGTAAAGGTCTGTCTTTTTCACTTTCCCCCCATTCATATTCCCTCTCTCCTTCTTTGTGGACAGTTTGGAGTGCTGAATAGTGTGATTTGGGAAGACAGCAAAAGGCCCCCATGCCCACATCTCTCCCTCCAGCCTTACGACGATACAGGGCTACTTGCTAAACTGGAAAAGTGGCATATAAAGAGATAATCGTGACTTCAATTGTTTCATCCACGGACACTCTGCATTCCCTGGGTTTTGCTGTCTCGTTCCTCTGTCTTATTTATCCGTCCTTCAAGTTTTAGTTCAAATGCCACTGTTTTCAAGACCCTTTCCAGGCCCACACCCTCACCTCGAGGAAAGATGTTTGATGTCCTACAGGACATGAACTGTCTCAGTCAACCTCACAGCCTCCCTTACAGCACAGTGTACTTGGCACAAGCTCCAAACATGCTTTTGAACTGAACATATTTAAGACAGAGAAATTAAGAACCCGTCCAGGGTGTGAGCTGCCAGGATGAAGCACTCCTACGATGCCCTGATCAGAAAAGTCACAAGGAAAATTTGAGAAATAAAAGTTATATTGAGCAGAATAAACTAGAACACAAACAATCAAAGATGAAAGACAGAGTGCTGGAGAAAGTACATTCTTTTCCATTTCAAGTGCTTAATGTCAGATTATTTTAGTGATTACATTTTCTATACCAGCAACCATCCAAATGGCTCCCACCTCCTCCATTTCACTTGGCCCCTTAGGAGAAGACAATAGCAGAATTTTAAATTCCAGCCCACCCACTTTCTGCATCCACACAGAGGTATTTACAGTGCAGCAAAGTCAACTCCTACGCTCGCCATCCTCTTTGCCAGGCAACTGTGGAACCAGCAAAACAAAGATCCTTCTTTATACAAAGCACAGTACAGTTGGTGATTAAAGTCATATTACAACTTTTTTTCTCTGTCAACTGCATTCAAATAGCTAATCAACTGCCAATTCATTACTTTAGAATTTTCCTAATAATTCACTTCCTGACAATTATAAATGAGGGAAAATGTCTTTGCAAAATACCGTTAGAAGACCCTGGATCCAAGCCTCTGTGCACAGAATCACTTTCTAACTCTGTTCCTTTTCTGGTTCCGGTCATTCATTCCCAGTCCATCATCCCTGAAAGAAACGAAAACCTTTATCTACCCAACCAAAAAGAGCACACCACACTCTCTTGCCATAGCTTAGGAACTAGAATAAGATTGTCTAATCAATCTGTTTGTTTTCTATCAAGAATACCTGAAGAGGCAAGATGGAGGGGGAGGTCTCCAAGGTAGCAACAGTCTGGGGCTGGCTGAGACTCTTAATTGCAAACGTGTCCATTAATTGAGCAGATCAGGAGGCCTTGTGTCCACTCTTGCACTGGAGTTGTTGGGATTTCCGTTATTGCCATTATTTTGCCTTTGATGTTAATGTCCCTTACTTGCTTGATAACGAACCATGAATTCAGATTTAGTATTTGTTGACTGCTCCCACGTACATACATTGGAACATTGCTTTTACCAGGTATTCTGCAGGGTGGGAGTTATTCGCCCCTGGGCTCAGGGAAATTGACCATTCAAAATCTATAAAAAGTCCAACCTAGGTCTGTCTGACTTCAAATGAAATAGCTGTATTGTCCTGAGGGCTGGTACTTTACGGTGGAGAAAGCTAAGCCCGCAGTCCCCTCTGTCCTGCAGATCTGGGATAGCATTCCATTGTGTCCTTTAGCTATCGTTCCCTTTTTTCCTGATCCTGTGAACTTTCCATTTGCTTTCTTTTTTCATGCTGTGAGATGTACCAAATTAACCCTGGATAGAAGGACAGGTGGAGGAGAAGGAGGAGGATAAAAAAGAGGATTATGAGCAGTCCACCAACGCCCTCCCTCTCACAAACAGACAAAATGTCCTGCAGATTGCTCCTTACTTCCTACAGCTTTTTCTTTTTCTGTCCATGTTCATGACTAATTCTCTACAAAAGCTCCCTGATAATTCATGTGTTGAGCCACAGAGCTGTAACCAAAGTGCAGTAGAATTGATGGGATTTCTGTTGAAGACATGTATGCGATTTACAGCTGCCTTTAGGAGAGGAAACCTACATCAGTAACATTGTTTCCCCATTCATCCTTGCCTTGAGGTTGGTCAATTGAATTCAAACCCAGGACGTTGTCAAAATGAGAAAAATACACCCAGATATGTAAGTTTACCATTAGTCAATTTATCCCTGGACAATTTTCTTAGACACATTGAGGTTTACCACAGGATTTAACCCAGCAGGCTTCTAGTTTCCTCTAAATGTTATTTAGATTCCCATGTGTGAGATTTTATTCTTAGCTAACAGAGAGAGGAAGACAAGAGAAAAAGGAAATTTAATTTAAAGTGCTGTTTCTGTAGTAAAGGCCATTCCCTCAAGTCCAAAAAAAACGTGGAGACGGTGGCCACTGGAGGTGCTGAAATCAGGGAGAGGGAAAAAGAAGTGTAATATGGGGGCATTTTCAGGACTTGGAATTCACCTGGATGACATTGCGGTGACAGATACAGGCCATTATATATCCTGCCATAGCCTACAGAATTGAGTGAGAGAGTGTAAACTACAATGTAAACTATAGTCCATGCTTGGTGGCAATGCTCCAAAATGTGTTCATCAACTGCAATGAATGTACCACACTAATGAAAGAAGTTGTTAATGTGGGGAAAAGCAGGAGGTCTGGGGAGTGGGGCACATGGGGATCCCCTATATTTTCTTATGTAACAATTTATGTAATCTAAGTATCTTTTAAAAATAAATAAAAAAATATATTTTGAAAAGAACTGGACTGGGACTAGTTCTGAGTCTCTGCCGGTACGGCCTCTTCTCTTTGGGCACCCACACTGCGTGCTGTGGAAAAGCCCCACCTGGGCACTGCTGGCAATGGTCACCTCCAGTTGTCATGGACGGGAGCAGACTTTGCCATGTACTTTAACGTTCACGGCCACCAGAGGTCCGGGAGGAATTAACAGATGGGGAAACTGAGGCTCAGAAAATGGCATTAACAGATTCACACAGCAAGCACAATTCCTCTACTCTAACCTGCTAACAATCAGAAAACTCATCATTGATTTGCCAGCATTTTTTCTGGGGGGAAAAAAAAGGAGATACTCCCAAATTAAACATCAATACTGAAATAATAATAGTATTAGCTAACAGGTTTGAGTGCTTATTGGTATCCGCAATTGTTTTAAGCTTATTACATCCATTAATTTTATACTGAAAATATTTCTATGGGGGAAATATATGATGACACTCACTTTATAAATGAGTAAAGTGAGGTGCAAAAATGTTAGGAATTTGCCCAAGCTCACTCATGTAGTAAGAGGCAGAGCTGAGTTTGTCCATATGAGGGTTAAGAATTAACAAATAATTATGATTACTGAATCATTACATAGATGCCTTTTACTTCCAGTATATTATAAAATAGCCAAAGGTTAATATCTGAAATTACTGAAACTGGCTAGACCGACCTCACCCTTTGTATATGGTCATTTCCAACCAAAAACTTGCCATTGTGATGATTATTCCAGATTGATCTTATCCTTGTATATGAACGTTTCAATTGACATGGTAACCACTCCACCCTCCTCCGTATGAAATCCACAAAAACCTTGTAACTAACCCTCATTCTGTGCCCCCCAGTCCCCAGATGCCTTGATCTCTGATAATGATTGTTTTGCGATGGTACTAACCTTGTGATTCATACTGGTTTTGTACTTTCTCCCCATCCTGTTCAGCCCCTTAATGTTTATTAATGAAGGAACCTGAGCCAGTCCCACCCCAATTACTCATTAGCATGAACTGCTCACTCAGCCTGGATATTACAAAACCATCAGGATGACTGCAGTTTCCGCAGGCAATTTGGGGGCCATTAGGCCACTGTCCTCCTTTGCTATGTGCTAGCAAATAAACTCTTTCTCTCTCTGAAACCTGGATGTCTCAGGAACTAGTCATTAGTGAAGCACATCAGTCAAGCACCCGCTTGTGCTTGATTTATGAGAATGATTTATGAGAATGATACACATTTGGAAGTTGTTGTCTTAGCTGAGTTGAAAGTCTCTGTCTTCTAACTTAATATCACTGCCCTTTCCTAATCACCACAACAGATCTTTAAAGTGAAGAGCTTAAATATGTGCCTCAAAATTGGTAATCTATTGGGGAGGGGGGTGATTTATATATACTTCATACCATACATAAAAAATTATAATTCCTAGTGGATTGGAGTGTAAAAAATAAAATCATAAAAGAACAAAGAGAAAAAGTGGGGAATATATTTTTATTCTCAGGATGGCAAGAAAATTCTGAGAGTATAAGCAAAGAAGGAAACCACAAAGAAGAAAAGATTCAGATTGATAGATCTGACTACAAAACATATGTACATCAATTATGACAAAAATGAAATAGAAAGAAAGAAGTAAACAAAATGCAAAAAATTTTGCAACATGTATGATGACTTCTGGGGAAAATTTTCAAACAAAATTTCCTGTCTACTCCAGAAATCCTCTCCACAAATGTAGAAAGGAAAGAAGACAGTTTTATTATTGTATAAGCACTAAGCAGACCGTGATTCCTATCACAGGTAATTGGCTAATAAGATTACAAACAGGGAAAGAAATTCCACTCTTTTTATAAAGGTGAGCAGATATAATCCATTATACACATGTCCTCAAGATTAATAGTAATTTGTCTTTGTTTAAGAGGATTTGACAACACTGTTTATGAATCTTTCATCTGTAACTGGAGGAGCCATATCTGCTAGTTAATTGCCTTAAGAAGGAAAAATAAAATTTCCTGCATCTCTATGACAAGCAGGCAGCAGCTTGGTGCAAGACACCTAGTCTAAACTCCCACAGTTATAGGAAAAGAGGGCATTAACTTCCTTGACGTTTACTTTTCAAAGAGATGGCTCCCAGGTCTTTAAGAAAAACATTCTTGTGTTGTAAGGCTGGCAAGGGGCTTGTTTAATCTTTAAAAAGTCTTTCATATATATCAAAGGAAAAAAGGAAGGATTTGCAAATCTAGTTATTTTTCTAGGGGGCAGTAGGAGGGAGTGGGGGGAGTCTCTTTTCCCTTTGGCAACAGGAGAAATTCTTTTTTTTTTAACCTTATATAGGCAAATGATAACATCTTTCATATATAGAGAGCTCTTACAAATCAACAAGAAAAAGATAAGCACACCAATAGAAAAATAGGCAAATGATTTGAAAAGATGACTCATAAAAGGAGACATTAACATGGCCATTAAATATATATGAAAACAGGATCATTTCATTAATTATCAAAGAAATGTAAATTAAAACAAGATTTCATATTAATACAGCAATTGTCAAAAGTTTGGGAGAAAAACCTGTAACATTCCATATTGCCCTGGATGAAAGGAAATGGAGTGCCTTTAGAGTCTCCTCCAGTAGGAACATAAATTGGCACAATTTTTCTGGATCGCACGATAGCAGTGGGTGTCAAAAGACTTAAACATGTTCAATATTCTCCTTCTAATAAGCCATCCAGAAATGTATCTGAGATATACATAAAGATTTATGTATCCATTTATTCTTCAAGGCATCATTTAAAATATTGAAAAATGGAGGGGACATCAATACAAGAGAATTAGTTAAACTTTGGTATATCCATACACTGTAATACTGTTTAGCCATTAAAATCTAATTTTCATCAAACATTTAATGACAGAAAAGTGTTCATCATCCAATGTTGGATAAAAAATAATGGGCAGAGGAGAGAAATACTTGAATTTAGTGACAATGCTTATCTCTAAGTAGTGGGAATGATTATGATTTCACTTTCTTCATCTTCTTTTTCTCCCCAATATGTATGTATATATAATTGGAAAAACAAAACAAAACACATTTTTAAAGAGAGCTATTTACTCACCCAGAGACAGTTATATAAAATAATTGAACGAGCTGACATCCTCAGGAAACTCCAACTGAGCTTCTGTCAAATTTAGGATCAGGTAGAGGTCTTGGCAGCATTCTTTTGGCAATGACCCCTTTCCTGACAACAGATCTGGTCCAACCCCAAAATGCTGTAGCTGAGATAAGTGAGCCCAGAAAAATGGATTAAGTCAGCAGTTATTTGTATATTAGGCTCTTTTAGGATGTAAGGAACAATGAGGTACTTAGGTTACCTTAACATAGGAGTCCATAGGCCACGTCAATCTTAGGAAACATGGCAATAAGAAAAACAGTGGTTTAAGCCAGGCTCCAGAGGAAACCAGAAACAGGTCACTTAGAAGGCAATTTGCAATGGCCAGTAGGTTTTCTTGCTGTCTTTTCAACTATGTACAGTCTCTACTCACAACCCTAGATTTTTATCATTCCAGTGCCTCAACCACTCTCTACTGTTTCTAATCATTTTTCTCTACTGTCCTTCACATTTCTTGTTGATTTCTACTTCTTACTTTCTACTGCTTTCTGGCTTCCACTGTTTTTATAGATATCGTTCAGCTTCTGTCCACACTCTTAGTGGTTATGCTTTTCCTAAAAATCAAATTCAAACTCCTCTTCCATCATTCTAAGATCTGCTTGGTTCAGGAAGTTAACACACTGTAAGGATGCCCCTTCTGTGCCTATCAAAAGATGCCAGCCCAAACAAATCCCTTTTCCAGGCTAGTAGAACTATTTGATATGGAGAATGTTGGCCAACACATAAGCTATTCCTCAGAAAGGGGCTGAGGCACACGGGAACTGAGGCTCCCCAAAAGGGGACAGTATAACCTGCAGATTCCAATAGTTGATGCAACCTTTGTCCCAGCACACCCAAGCTTATTTTGAGCACGCTGTCTCTCCCATTCCATTAGAAGTGGAATGCAAAGCTGAGACAGACGTAAAGCCTCTCTAATTTACTAATAAAAGCCATATACTTGCAAACCTTGACACTTCAGCTACTATTGGTAACAAATTATTTAGGATTCAGTTGGTAATAATCATTTTTTACTCCATAAATGCAAATCAGTGAATTAATAATTATCCCAAAGTTACCCAGCTTCTTAGAAGCAAACCCAGAGCCAGGTCTCCTGATTCCTAGTTCAGAGTTCTTTCCTGTGTATCACAATCAATGAGCAATTCATTTTTAAGCCTAGCCCTGTACTACATGCTATTGAACTTTTTGCCAAGATTATCATTAGACCAGGTCTTAGAATCTGTTTGGAGTGCCAAGGCAGACACAAATGAGATAATTAGGGAACAATAAAATCAAATTCTAAAAGGGAGAGCTACACTGTCCAATTTGGAGCCATTAATCATGCATGGCTAAGTTTAAATTGCTAAAATGTAAAATTTAGTTCCTCGGTCTCACTAGCCACATTTTAAGTACTCAACAGCTACATGTAACTAGTAGCTACCATACTGTATAGCACAGATGTAAAACATTTTCATCACCACAGAGTTCTATTAGAGAGTGCTGGAGACGAAAATACCAATGTGAGTTAGAGAATAAAGAAATAAAATCATGGTAAAATGTCCAAAGATAAGCATCTGTTTAAATTTCTCCAGAAGTTCTGCATTGCTTTCTGAATTTAGTACAAAATCCTTATTAGGGCAAAAGAATCCCTTTAAAATCTCACCCCTGCCACTCCTCACTTCCTAACTCTATCATCATACCCAACTACTCATTCTCAGGGCTAAATTTTGCTTTCATAATGAAGATAGAGTGAGATGGACGGTTAAATATGGAGAGAAAACATGCATTTGTCTCTTATCCTCCCCAAATCCTACTAAAATGACAATAAAAGAGTAAAAATAGAAAAGAATGAATGAACGAACAAAGCATAAATATGCAAGGAAATAGAGGTCAACACAGTTACCCACTATTGGAAGATGGAAAGGTGATGGAGAAGTGGTAGTTGGGTTAGCAGTCAAGCAAAGATGAAACTTAAACCTGTGAAGGATCAGCATGTGGAAGCCAAAAATACGCAAACTACTTTAAGGCATAGAACCCTTGAAAGTCAAGGAAAAAAAAAAAGCAAAAACACCAGGCAATGTTGAAGGTAAAGGTAAGTGGTGGGAGTGAAAACTAGGAGTTCTGACTATCATCTTTGAAAGGAAAAATCCTCAATTCCCATTCACCACTCTACAAAGGAAAGCATATACCCTCCGACACTATTTAATTTATCATTAAACTGAGACACTTTTGAGAGAGTCTTGCTAATAGCAAATAATGGTTAACGTGGGAACAGCAGTACAGTCACATGACAATGTCCTGAAAACTCTATTTGCACTTCTTACCAAGGTGATAGAAGAAATATGAAATATGGTCCCTGATCGCAAAGATCTTTTGAACAATATCAACTGACATGTAACAATATAGCATTCAATTGATTATGCTATTGATTCATGAACTCTACTGCATATCTATCAATAAATATGGGGGTGGGATCACCAATGTTTCTGTTATAACCCCTAAGAGGCCCATCCCTTACTAGAATTAAAATAAACAATGATAAAGTCCCTTCTAGTGATACAGCTCATGACACATCCTCAAAGACACACCAGAGGATTTTTAAAATAACGCAAATCTCATCATGCCCCTCTCTTACTTAAAACTGGTCAGTAGTTCCCCATCACGCTCCAGAATAATGACCCACTTTTCTACATCACCTGCCTTATCTCCAGCCTTGCCCCTACATCTATCCTTAGCTACACTCATCAAACTACCTGTAATACCATCAAACCACCATATGCTTGGACCTCTGGGTCTTGGCATATACTGCCTGAAGCCCTTTCCCATGCTTTGACCATGTAAACCACCATCTCATCACAGACCTTCAGATGCAGAATACACTTGAGTGCTCAAGAAGATCCACCACTTATTTGTCAGGGAGACATGGTACCTCAAACTGCTGAACCTGAAGATATGGATCCCATGCCAGGACTTCCTAAATAGAGGAGCTATTAAAGGGCAATGTGACCCCCTTGTTCTTTCTGGTAAATTCCCCAGGCAAAGCAGACATAAAACCAAAGATTGTGCTACAGAATATTATGAATCCTATACTCCAGAGGTTGTGAGGTGGGGTGGGGTAGAGGGCTGGGCTACAAGGGAGGATGGGGAATGGCTAAGTGCTTTATAATCCCTTACTTACAATTCCAAAATCCAAAAAGATCTGAAAACTGAAAAATCTTAATAACTCATTTGATGGCAAAATCTCACCTGGCCTGAACCCATTCGGCAGCAAAATCTGACCTGAAGTAACAGGAGTCTTCTTATATCTTTATCCCACTCAAAGTGAGCATTTCACTGAAATATTAATGTGTTTGATTTCAGGGTGCTGCCTCAGGCTCTGTCCGGGTGTCAGTTAATATAAAATCAAACAAAATAGAAAGCTGAATTTTAGCCATAAGGATTTTAGTTACGGGATTGTGAAACTGTGTTTATTTTCTCAATAATTATTTAATACCACACTACCCCCTGAGTCATGTCTATGCTTGTGAGAACTATACGTACAATTTTTTTTAAAAAGGAAGCAGCTTGAAGGAACGCACACTGGGGGAATGTAAAATAAGAAATGTGACCAGGAAGAGTCACTTCCACCCTTGACTATGTGATCTGATTTCAACATCTCCCTGGCTGAACCTTTGTCTTACTCCCTTCAGAGAGAACGTGTTTGCCAATCAGAACAATGCAAAATAGGCTGAATAGTGAGTGTGCTTTCCTGAAATCCTGGAATCTTGGTCCCTGGGGGCTGAATGTCATCCCCAACTCATTCATTAGGCCACTGCCAAGTCCCCAAAAGCTCCTGCCCCTGGCATCTGGACAGATATGCTCAGGCACAAGCAGACAGACGTCTGTTTGCAGCTCATACAAAGATTTGCTTCTTTCTTGGGACATGCTCCATACTTCCAAAGAAGAGGGTGAGAAAAAAAAAATCTTTCTACATATTCCCTTTACTAGGGACTTAATTTAGTTCTTACAAGCCTCATTAAAAGTGTTCCACTAAACTCAAGGAATAATGTGAGTATTAAAGGCAGCATTAATACATTTTTGAAAAATCATTATCATTTCTTTACAGGTTCCAGAAGCAGAAAATCTTTTTTATAGATTTACCCATGTTCAGATGCTTAGTGTATATTTTCTTGAACCTGGCAGTATGTGATCAAAGCAAAAACCATTACCATATTATTAAGCTATCACAGGAGGACAGCTATGAGATGAAATTAGTATAGTAATCATATTTTTTCGGGTTTCCAAAATTTTTGTTTCTAAGGAAATGAGTTATTTCAGATAATAAATAATGGTGATCACCGTCAAAGATCTGCTAATATTTGATAATAGTTATTCTAATTAATTATTGAGAATAGCTACTTAATATGCCAGAAGGAAATTCCATTTCTGTATAGTGCCGGCATGGTTTCTGGGAAATGATTTGTTTGCTTAACTTTTTGGAGAAATACATTCATTCATTCAACATGAATTTACTAAATCTTTACCATGTGTTGAGCACAGCATCAGGGATTGGAAATATAAAGAAAATGAGACACTCTCTCCCCTTGAGGTGAAATGGATTTGAGAATACTGAAAACAAGAATAGAAAGAACCAAATAACCTTTAGGATTTAATGATAGAGTGTCTTGTACTATACTTCTCTATTGGAGGGCAGAGTCTGCATCTTACTTTTCTCTTAGTTTTTAACACTGTTCTGAGCTTACAGTACATAGCCAGGTTTTTACTGAAATGGGAAACCACAAAGAAATCAATAAATCAATTATTAAGTAAGCTGCAGGGCAAGCCCCTTAAGGCACACAACTTTTTCCTTTTTATATTTTTTCTAACTCACCACCTCACCTAAAGCTGTCCTGACTTCAGATAGCATTCAAAAAAATGCTGTGTGTGTGAATGAACCTTAAGTTTTGCCATTCTTCCCAACTAGATCATTAAAGCCTATCTTCATGCATACGGGATCTGTGATGGCACTACCATATTTCTTCATATGCACTCTACAAGTTACCATGGTGATTATAACTTACCACTGCATTCCAGTTATTTTTTAGCTAGTTGCAATATAACTACTTCTGTGTTCACCAGATGAGGAAAAAGAGCTGAGAATATAATAACAAGTCACCATTCAAATTCCAGTGCCATTTAAAAAACAATAAATAACATTTTAAATTGTGACATCATGTTCTTATAAAGAAATCTTGTACTGTTCTTTTCTTCTTCAAAGCTAGTTTCCATCTATAATTTCAGCTACACAGAAATATACTGAAGTCCAGAAAATAATACAAATTAACCCACTGACTTAAGAAGAAAAATTCTATCATGTCTCCAATCATTAAGTTCTTTTAAAATCCCCAAATAAGAGCAAGTAGGGATGACAGTATATGCGGATGGAGATTTTCCATAAAAGAGAACAAACTACACATTCTCCTTGGATTGCAGCCTATAGGAAATGAAGATGGGATGGCTAAGATAACAAACAAATATAAATAAATACAAGTAAACTAAAATAAATGCATCCAAAGTTGCAAATCTCAAAAAGTAAAGCAATTTCCTCGGCAGTCAAATGTGGCCATGTTTAAAATAGACTACTCATTTTCCTACAGTTAAGAATAAGGAAAGGGAAGCGGCTGTGGCTTGATCAGTAGGGCTCCCGTTTACCATATGGGAGGCCCCGGGTTCGGTTCCCAGGGCCTCCTGGTGAAGGCAAGCCCGCCCGCACGGCGTGGTTAGCTGACCCAGCGAGCACAAGCAGCAAGGGGGGGATAAATGAATAAATAAATAAAAAATCTTTAAAAAAAAAAAAAAAAAAAAGAATTAGGAAAATAATTTCAAGGCAGAACAACAACTTCGAAATTTAATTTCCGGGTCAGAACACCAGACTAACAAAGTGTGCTTTCAAAATTACATTTTTAGTGGTTCCTGATTTCCCACCTTCAGCATGTAAAACAATTTAACACAGATTTAAGAGACTGTAATCAAAGAAATGCAAGAGGAGGGATGAAATTTAGTTAGTAGTAGAGGGGAAATGGGGCAAGGAGTGAAGAGGAGAGGGGATGGGGGAATGAAGGATGAGGGAATTTACAGGTGATATCACTCAGTTTAATGCCTTCCATTAGTGGACCCTGAGTAATATTCATTGCTTCGCCCAACCAGAAATCAAGTGTAAGTTACATAACATAAATACAAGGCCAGACATTCCCCCAGCCCCACTTCCACAGCCTAGGAACAAAGAGCTATATATAATATTTCAATTCCTTGGAGCAGAGATTTTCGGATGGTTTCATTACACCCTGCAGATTCCAGAAATAATAATAATGATAGCTGATATTTATTTAACTCTTCCTGTGTGCTAGTTCTTCCTTAGCTAACTGCTTAAGAGATAGGGGTACCATTATCATCCCCATTTTTTGTAGATAAGAAAAACAAGGCACAGAGAAATTAAGGTCAAGAAGTTAGTGCGTAGCAGAGTTGGGATCTTGCTCCAAGATCGAAGCTCTGAACCACGATGCTACACTGCATCTCAGCAAGGGCTGTCCCCAGGTTCTGGCTACAACATTTAGTACTGGACTCCAGAATACAAGTATAATACACAATATACTTTTTAAAGGTTTAAAAATGGATAATAGGGAAATTTTGTTTACATTCATTTAAAAGTTACCATAACGCTGTGGCTTTGCACTGTGTGATGCTCTGATAATGGGTCTCCTTGTCCACCAAGAACTGTGGGGGTACAACCAGAATACAAATATTTAGGAGGAAGGTGGTGGAGCACACGGAGGGGATAATTGGAACTATGTTATCTGAGAGAACCCTGTTTCTCTAGGATCTCCAGAATCTTTATATCTTAAATATTCTAAGTAAATACAAAAAAGTGCAGCTAAACATAATCTGTGGAATTCATGAGGCAAAACAGTTTTCAAGTCAGAGACATTTTTTATTTTATTTTATTTTTTAAAGATTTTATTTATTTATTCATTTATCCCCCCCTTGCTGCTTGCGCTCGCTGGGTCAGCTAACCACGCCGTGCGGGCGGGCTTGCCTTCACCAGGAGGCCCCGGGAACCGAACCCGGGGCTTCCCATATGGTAAACGGGAGCCCCACTGATTGAGCCACAGCCGCCTCCCGAGACATTTTTTAAAAAAAGGATTGTGGTGAAAGAACTAATTGAAATGCCACTTAGGGACGGTGGCCAGGAGGTCAAGCCCAGACGGACTTGGTCCAAGTATTCAATAACGGATATATTAACTACTTACTATGTGTAAGGCACAGCTAGAAATTGAAGGGGGGTGGGGGTGTGTGCACAAAATCAGTAAGAGGCTTCAAGGAGCTCATATCCAAATATGAGGAAAGAATAATGTATTTTCTAATATTTTCTACAATTTGTAAACCTACATTTAAAAAAAATTAAACCTGGACTTTGATTTTATTTTAATATTTGGCAACTTAGAATTTACTGATTGAATACCTATTCAGTACAACTGGGAACCAGCATACACTTATGTAGCCACAAGTTCTCTGCTTGTCCCTTTAAAAAAACAAAACTCATTAGAATAACAAGGAATGGAGGTGAATTGGTTCAAATTGGCGTCTTTGATCTTTCTCTCTAAAGTCCTACAGAGTTAAAGTTTGCATCCTGCAGTTTAGCACTCAACTATGTATCATACCACATTATGTTAGTCTTTTTCCCTCTTCAAATAATTATTAAAGTCTCTGATTAGGGGAATTATGTCTTATACTTCTGCATTGTTTATTAAACCATGGTCCCTGTGTTTCAGTTTCAGAGGGTGTTAAAGCCAAGCAACCAAAAGTGGTTACAAGTAACTTGAGTCTCTTACCTCTGTTGATTAAATGCCATGAATGCAAATATAATTTTTCTTAACATTTTCTTTTTCTCTATCCCATCCACTGGCATCCCATATTATTGCTGCTTTTGCACATTTCAAAAAAAAAAAAAAAAAAAAACCCTCAGAAAACAATTCTAACTCTTGCATCTATCACAAGACTGTCTTCCTTTTTTCCTCTTTCCATGTTTTTTTTAATAGAGATATAACTCGCATGTCATAAAGTTCACCCTTTTAAAAAAGGTGTACCATTCAGCGGTTTATAGGATAGTCACAAGGTTGAGTAACCATCACCACTATTTAATTCTAGAACATTTTTATCTTCCCAGAAAGAAACTCCATATCCATTAGAAGTCACCCTCCTCCCCCCATGCCGTCCCTGGCAAACACTAATGTACTTTCTGTTTGTATGTATTTGCCTATTCTGGGCATTTCATATAAATGGAATCATAGAATATGTTACCTTTTCTGTCTGCCTTCTTTCACTTAGCATTATGTTTTAAAGGTTCATCCATGTTGCGGCATGAATCAACGCCATTCCTTTTTATGACACGGTAATATTCTTTTGTATGAATATACCACATTTTGGCGTATTCATTTGTCAATTTATGGACAAAGGAGTTGTTTAAATGAAATTATTAAACTGTTATATTAGTTATCTGTTTCTGCATAACAAATTAAGTTTAAAAACTTGAAGGAAAAAAAACCAAACCTGAGTTATCGTCCATGGCTTCTAAGGGTCAGCAATCCAGGAGCAGCTTGGCAGGATGGTTCTGGCTAAGGGTGTCTCAGGAGGCTTCAGCGGATGGCACTGCGGTCACCTGAACAAGTCAGCCTGAGCGTCCCCTTCCAAGCTCACTCACAGGATTGCTGAAAGGCCTCAATTCCTTGCTGGTTGTAGAACAATCGGTTCCTCACCACAGAAGCTTCCACAGCTCCCCCCTCGGCTCCCAAACAGTAACATCCGCTCCACGTGCAAACTACGCTCAGCCCAGAAGCAGGGCGCAGGCGCAAAATGGCGGCGTGGGGAGTCGTACCCGTGGCTCCCTCCACCACAAGAATGAATGAGCTGGAAAAAGGGATGAAATTGACTAGGTGGTAACCCTGGAACCAGACTGGACATTTAGAATAACTGGGAGTGCTCGGTGAAGCGAGAGGCTGCAGAGTGTTCAGCTTTGCTTAAGTGAAAACACAAATCAGCAACCAGCCCCTATTACTCCCTCGGTCATGGTCACAGGTGCGCGTGTGGCTGGCTGCAGCCAGGGCGAGCAGAAGAAACCTCATCCTCCAAAAGTCGGTCTAGGGGATCCATGAAAGACCAGCACAGATGCTGGCCCCAGTTCCGGCTCTCTGGGCAGCAGCGGCTTCCAGTCTCCCACCAGCATCCTGGGGGAGGTAAAGAGCCAATGCACCTTCTTTGATGGTTTTGTTTTGTTTTGTTTTCTTCTGTGTGGGGGTGGTTCTTGGCCTGAGCAAATCCCTGAGAGACCAACACTTATGCTGACCTTGGTTTTGGCCCTCTGGGCAGAAGCAACTTCTGGCTTCACCCCAGTGTTGGCAGAGAAATTACAGACTGAGCTGCAAGGCAACAATAGCATTAGTTTGTGGGTCTTAAGAATTGCAATTAGGGGAGCATAGATTCAGGTAGCAACATTAACCGTGTCCCATCTTGGGGCTTTCAAGCAAGGGTTTTTCAAGAAAAACAAGACTATTACATGAGTTGTTTGTTAAGAATTATGATTGGTGGATATTTGGGGCTTTTCAAATGTCCTTCAAAAGTTAGACAGTTTACTGATTTCTTCATCTTGTAGTTGGTTCATGGCGTCCAGCTGTCCTTAGAAACATTGTTGCTTTTGATTTTGCATACCTGAGCAGTTTGTGATACCTGGCTGAGACGTGCAAAAGAGTAACTTCCTGAATGGCCTCCTGACTCCATTTTAAATCTCCTAGCCATACTACAATTTTTAAAAATCTCCTTTTTTTCAGATTCAAGGCTGTGCATTTTGCCAAAGGGTCAAAAGGATATACCAACCATTCTGTAAGGTACTGGAAAAAACAAAACAAGTAATTCATTTTACAATTGAAGACATGCTGTGTTGTTTTCATGTAGTTTTAGCTATAACTTTTTGGCTTTGTGCTACCGTCTGTAAATTCATAAAAACAAAGAAACTGTCATTTAAAACCCTTAATATATGTAAAGTCCCTAGGATGGGGTCAGAGACTTGACCTAAAAAGTGCTTAATAGATAAATCCATCTCTTTATTCAACATTTATTTGTTCATTCATTGAACTCAACACATTCATATTGTCACTCTCTGTGACATGGTGGGATACATCAGGAAACAGAAATAGTGTTTCAACTGGTTCTAAAGCAAATTTCAGCATTTTCTCTAACTTGAGTTAAATTGGAAAAATTCACACCATTTCCAAATTCACATTTGAAAATTAAAAGCAACAAGTAATAAATGGGCTACTAAAGATTGACAGAGGATAGGAAAAATAGACGATATTTTCCAATAAGTTATGGTGGAGGGGTTGTTTATTCATTTCCCAACAATTTATTATAAAAAATGTTAAAACAGACAGCAAAGTTGAAAGAATTCTACAGTAAGCCTCTGTATACCCACCACCTAGATTCTACTGTGAACTTTTTTACTTATTTTCCACATATCCACCCATCTGTCCATTTTCTATCCATTTTATTTTTATGCTTTGCAAACAAAATTGCAGACATCAATACACTTCCCCCTAAATACCTCCACATGCATATCATTAACTACAGTCCAATATTTTTTATGGTTTTTCTTGTATATAAAATTTTCATACAATGAAATGAAATGCCCAAATCTTAAGATTTGCTGAGCTTTGACCACTGCATTCACATGTGTAACCCCTGTCAAGACATAGAACATTGTCATCACCTCCAGAAAATTCCCTCTTGCCCCTTTCAGCCAATCCCCACCTTTCCCCTCCCATATTGTTGTATATGTTTGTAGTCTGTTGCTTTTTATTGCTTAGTAAAAGCTAAGAACATTCTTGTCAAAGTCTTTTGAGAGACATTTACTTTCATTTCTATTCACTTAAGAAGGGAATTGTTGGGTTAGGTATAAGTTTAATTTTATGAGAAATTGCCAGACCTTTTTCCAAAGTCATTGTACCATTTTACACTCCCACCAACAGTGTATGCTCCACACTCTTGCCAACATTGGGTGTTGTCAGTCCTTTTAATTTTAGCTATTCTGGTGGGTGTGTAGTGATAGCTCACTGTAGTCTTAATTTGCATTTCCTGATGACTAAAGATATTAAGCATTTATTTCCCAGTACTTATTAGTCATTTATACATCTTCCTTTGTGAAGTGTCTGCTAAAAACATTTGACCATTTTTTAATTAGGCTATTTGTCTTTTTTTATTATTGATTTGTAGAATTTCTTTATTATCTAGATACCACTCCTTTGTCAAATAAATAATTTGCAAATATTTCACCCTTATCTGGGGCTTGCCTTGTCATTTTCTTGAGAGTGGCTTTTGATGAGCAGAAGTTTCAAATTTTGATAAAGTATCATTTATCAATTTTTAAAGTTTTATGATTTTTATTTTTATTTTGTGGTTATTGGTTTCTATGACTTAAGAAACTTTTGCCTATTCCCAAGTAATGAAGAGCTGCTTCTACGTTTTCCATTAAAAGCTTTATGATTTTAGCTTTTACATTTGGTTATATGCTCTATCTAAAATCAACTCTGTGTGTGGTGTGAGATAGATGTCAAGTTGTTTTCATTTTTTATATGGATATCCAGGTAGTCCAGTAACATTTGTTAAAAAGACTCCTTTCCCCAGTGGATTGCTTTGGCCCCTTTGTCAAAAATCTGGTGACCATATAAATGACATTCTAGTCCTGGGTTCTCTATTCTGTTCCTTGATCTAGTTGAGTTATAGTTTTTATACTGTTTAATCTGTTATGTGTTCATGAGTCCATGTTGTAGATGCTTTCTATATGGGAACTATTTAAGGGAGGAAAATAGAATATAAGCCAAAAAGTGGAAATTGAATGGATATTAACATGCTTCTTAGCTGTGACTATACCTTTAATGAAATTCATATAATATTCAAAGAAATACTTAATCAAGTTGAAATGGACAGCAAGAGGACAGTAAGAAAAGTTGATATGCATTCAATAAAATTCCTGATTGAACTCCAGCTCAGTTTAATAGTGACCTGTCATTTCATGCTTTTTATTGCTTACATTTCTATAGCACTTCCATAGCACAATTTATTAATGTAATAATACTCATGGGTTGTCTAAATGATGTTTCCTAAATAACAGTGATTTTTAGGTTTCTGTCCTTTGACAAACTCAAACAGGACACAAATATTATTGCAGAACGAATTAAAATCACATTTGGGCTAGATGCACTTTAATGCAATAGGTGTGATTGGTTGGAAAAATATATTTAGAAAAAAATAATCTGTTAATGTCAGTGTAACTAAAGTGCTAATATATATAAATATATATACATATATATATATAAAACTTATATAAGTTATAGAAAGAGACACATCCCTTAATAAGGGATATATATATATATTTGTCTTATATAAAGGGACTATAAGCTTATTGGTTGTGTTTCCGTTCATAACAATTCTAGAGAGTGTGGGGAAAATAACATCACTGTTATAATATATTCTATTTAATTTTCCCATGGCAGAGGTATTTGTAATCTCTGTAAGACTCAGGTGTGCTGATTGGTTGGTTTTAAAGCATGGTTCATGTAAGTGTCTGTGTTTGAGTCAGGACTGTTGACCAGAACATAGGGCTCATCAAATTTTAATTTCAGACCCCCTCACGTCATCCCCACATATCACCAGTTAACTTCTTTGAGAAAACTCCCAATCCATTGTTAAAAAGTGAGTGCCAAAACCTGCTAGAAATCTTGAGTGTACATTGTAATAAGGTGAAAGAGGATGGATTAATATAACTACTACTAGGTAAATTATAAAAAACACACCGAGGTGATGGTGATTGTTTCAATATTCATGTTTTTATAGGAATTATATCTGTTAGCTTTGCAGAGAAATAAGATGTGAGGATGATGATCTTGTTTCTTGAATTAGCGATTAAAAATAGTACACAAGCTTTAATTTATTATACTGAAATAATGCAAAATTTTGTCCAGGGTCCACTACTTTTAACTTATTCTCCTGGAAAAATCTCTTTTAAGTGAAGCAAATACAGTTAACAACATGAGCTTTACTATTTTCCGTGGTGCTCTTATTGGAAAATCCCTGCTTTAGGTGAGCTGGTATGAAAAAATGGAATCTTGCTGACAGTTTAGACTACTATTATTCAAAATAGTTGATTAGTAAAACAGGAAGATAATATCTTGCTTCTGAAGAAGGAGTCACACATTTTGTACAAAGATGTTTTGCAACTAAAATTTCACGAATGAAAAGTTTACAGTTATAAACTCAGCATAAGTTTCCATGGCAATATTTCTTTAGTCTCCTAGCGGATAACACATGAATAATCATTTTTATTACATGGACCAGCTAACCACAGGATATAGTCATAGTATTCATCAAATTTTATACAGTAAATTCCTTAAACTGCCACACCAAACTACATCCCTTGAAATACTAAAAAAATAAAAATAAAAAGTTGGCTTTTGGGAAGCGGCTGTGGCTCAATCAGTAGGGCTCCCGTTTACCATATGGGAGGCCCCGGGTTCGGTTCCCGGGGCCTCCTGGTGAAGGCAAGCCCGCCTGCACGGCGTGGTTAGCTGACCCAGTGAGCACAAGCAGCAAGGGGGGGATAAATGAATAAATAAATAAAATCTTATAAAAAAAAAAAAAAAAGTTGGCTTTATTCTTGTTTACCTTTAACTCTAGCAGAAGCAAATGAAAGGGAAAGATAGAATTTTTGTTTATTTACCCCTTAAATTACTATGGGTGATTAATAAATATAGGACAATCATATACTAATTGATAATAGCTGTATTAAGCATTTCTTGGGCAGGGACTTTGGGGTTTTCAGCTCTTTTTGTTGTACTTTCAGTGCTGTCCGTGTGACAGGTTCCATTCTCTTTCTTCTTGAAAATGACCTGCAGTGCATGATTTGGGTGGGAACAGGAGTGTCAAATAGTCCAAAAGATTAAGAGTTGAATTGGGGATTCTTGAAGAGTAGTTGGGCCTTATGGGTTACATGTCTCAAAGAAAGCAGAAAAGAACTGGAAGGAAAACTGAAAGCTTTACTTAAGGCTCCCACAGTGTGAGAGTTGAAACAAGTCAATGACAGTACCAACCATTTTATATTTTAGATTAATATTAATTTGAACCATATGAAATTTCTAGTATTTGGTCATCGTTTTACCTACAACAACAATAATTCCATATGAGTCAACTGAATATTTTAAAATTTAAAATACTTGCTATAAAGTCCAAGTAAAGATTTGGGGTCACTACAAGTTTATAGTGATGTATATCCCAAATACCTAATCTTTATCTTTAGCTGAAAGGCATAGATAGATTGAGCATCACTTCTTATAATTCTGGTTGAATATGTTTGGAAAAGATTTAAAACAACTACAAATGCCTCTTACCTTCCCTGATCTCTAAAACACCTTTGTGCCAAATTTATTCTAGGAGTTGCTCAAAGAGGTTTCTGCCATTTTAAAAATTGGACCAAAAAGGCAGTTAATCTCTTAGGAGGATAAAAATCTTAGAATCACTGACTGAGGCCCATCAACTCTTATTTTTCAGTGACTACTCTACTGCTGTGTAAAACAGATATCCAACATGCTCACTGTTTCAAAGGCAGCCACCACACCCAGTCATTCTTATTATTGATTTATTGTCCCTTTTCATCTGCATTCAAGTGGTTGTCAGCAAAAAACAAATATATTTCTCTGTGATGTAAAAGTCCTTGAAAGATGACAAAGTAATAGTGATAGGAAGCTATTATTACTAACCCCTTAGCTATCATTTCTAAATATATCACAGAGTGCATCGTAATTGTTTTGCAGACATGCTTCACACAACCCTGTGAGTAGGCTCTGGGACTTTCCATTTCAAAGGATAGTTCCCTCTGTGACATTGAAGGAGCCTTGAACAAAGAATTCCTTGAGAAAGTACTTCCCAATTTCTTTGTTTACTCATCTGTAAAAGTGGATAGTAATTCCTTGCCTACTTATAGTTACTGTAAAGAAGCTCTAATGAAGTTATTTATATGGAAATACTTAGCAAACTTAAATGCACCAACTAAAAGTGAAGTTATTTAGGAAAAAAAACAACAAAGGGAAAAGTAAAAGGAATTTAAAAGAAAGGGAAATACTCTAAAATTAAGTTAATGGCTAATCTAGAAAGAAAACTTCTAGCAAGCACCCCACACTCAAGGAATAGTAACAAGGTTGGTATTTGGCTTACTGTGGCAATATTTCTCAAGTTCAAAGAGACCATGTTCTTTCATCCAGTGAGGAGTGGGAGACAGACAAGTTGGGGACAGATACAGGGGGGAGGGGGATAGGACCAATGAGGAGGGAGCAGAACTAGAAGGTGTTGCCTACTGGCCAAGCGGATGGTGGTGCGGTCCATCCAGCCTTAAGTCACCTTAAGTCACTTAAGTCACTTAAGGCACCTGCACTGAAGCTGCTTTGTAGCACAGCTCTCTTTGAAACCTCGACATCAGTTAATTCTGCTTTGCTTCATTTCTCCACCTTCTTGGTCATCTTGGAAATGTAAGCTTCAGTTATCCATACTCTCCTATACTCTCCTGTGCAGGTTCTTCTGGACTCCCTCTCCTGTAATTAAAATTTCTACTGCTGGGGGGCGGATGTGGCTCAAATGGTTGGGCATCCGTCTGCCATATGGAGGGACCTGGGTTCGATCCCCGAGACCTCCCGAAGGCGCATGGGCTGCCAGGCTCTGTGTGCCGCTGAGCTGTCGGGCCCCGAGAGCCATGCAGCAGGATGATGACATAACAGGACAGAGACAAGACGAGATGCTCCGAAAGCTCCAGAAGCCAGGAGCTAAGGTGGCGCAGGTGGCAGAACACCTCTCTCCTACACCGGAGGTCTCCAGGATCGAATCCTGGTGAAGACTGGAGGAGGAGGATGAGAAGAGATGGCAGGAAATAGACACAGAGAATTGCCCAGCGAATGGACACACACACAAAAAAAAACAGCAAATGGGGAAGGGGGGGTTTAAAATAGATAAAGTAAATAAATAAATCTTAAAAAAAAAAAAAATTTCTACTGCTTTCCTCTTGTGCAAAGTTTTCTACCAGCCCTTTGAGACCCTAACGCAAAGCCTATTCTCCTTTTTTTTTTTTTAACCTCAGTCCTACAATCACCCCCCCGCCTCTTTTCTTCCTGAAACCCAGTCCTCCTTAGTACATTCCTGCAGCCCTTGGTTGCAGTTGCTCATTTTACTACATTTCGGTCTGGAGACGGGATCAGCATCCTCCTCAGAGTCCCTGTATCAATTTCCAAACAATTGCCCTTCCTCTCCACTGCCAACTGGAGGTGTTCACTCCAGCCATCAGTACTTCCCTTCAGTCAGCATCTCTGCCGTCTGTTAATGTCCTGCTCACTCCTGAAACACTGAGGGTGTCTGTTCTTGGTGTATAAAGTGCTGTCATTGACTTTCATGTCTTCAAAGTCGACCTACGTAATCCTAGACTCGCTGCTCATCCCGTGTCTTTCTTCACTCCACTTTGGCAATGGCTAAATCCTAGAAGTCGTCATCATCCCCCAGAACTCTCTCCTCACCCCTCCTTCCCTTGGCCTTCTCCGGGTTCCTCCATTTATCCATCCCACAAATACTCGTTTCATATCTACTTGGTGATAGGTAGATACTAGGTGCTGCAGATACCATATGGGCAAAACAGATGCAGTTCCTGCTCTTTTGGAACTTCAACATTTACTAAGTACTTACTAAGTGTCCAGCATTGTGCTAAGCACTTTATGTACATTATCTCCTTTATCCCTACAGTTCTAAGTGGTTGGTACAGTTATTCCTATTTTTACAGAAAAGGAGGAAACTGAGGCCTAGAAGGTTATATAATTCTTCCACCATTGCACTAATTATAATTGGAGGAAGTGGTATTTGAACCTAGATGATCTGACTCAAAAGTCCAAGTTCTCAGTCTTCATACCAGAGCAATATAATTGTTTGTTTACACCCTCTAAGTTTGCTGAGTACAGAGACTCAGTTATCTTTGAATACCCGGAATTTTGCCCAATTTCTGGCACACAGTAGATACTTAATACATCTTTTTTTTCACTTTTAAAAATCATTATTATTGAGGTATAATTTATGTATAATAACTTTCATTCATTTAAACTGTATAGGTGACTTTTGACAAATGTATATGATGGTGTAATCACCATCTCAATCAAGATATGAAATATTTCCATTTCCCCAGAAATTTCCACATGTTTCTTTGCAGTTAATCTCTCTCTCATCCCAGGCAATCACTAATCTGATTACTTTCAGCATTGATTTCTTTGGCCTGATAGAATTTCAAATATATGAAATCATATAGTAGGCACTCTTTTCTGTTTGGCTTCTGCAGGCAACATATTATTTTTAGAGTCATCCATGTTGTTGTGTTTATCAGGAGTTCATTCATTTTTATTACTGGGGAGTAGTCCATTGTGTGAATTTACACAATTTAAACAAATTGAATTATAACTAAAGCTACTATGAATATTTGGGAACAAGCCCTTTGATGACTGTTTTCAGTTCTCTTGGGTCCTATGAAATGAAGTGAGTCACAGAAATGTGGCGTCATGTGAAAATTCATATGTTGAATTTTATGAGAAACTACTAAAATGTTTTTCAACATGCTTGCAACATTTTAGACTCCCACCAAAAATGTATGAGTTCCAGTTGCTCCACCTCCTTGACAACACACGGTATTGCCAGTATTTTTCTTTTAATTTTTCATTTTGAAATAATTTAAGACTTACAGAAATAGACATTCTATTTGGTTCTTTTTATACATTCCATTTATCTGTGAAGTGTCCCTATCTGTTCCCCAAGGAAGACTGTACTTTTCTTGAATTCTTTGAGCCTGTTTGTAGTAGCAGCTTTAAAACCCTTCTTGCCCAAGTCCATCTTGGATTCATTTCCTTTTCAATTGACTACTTTTTTTGGACTATCGTTCACATTGACCTAGACCTTTATATGTCTGACAACTTTAACTGAATATTGGATAATATGTTATAGAGACCCTGGAGTGTGTTAACTTTCCCTTAAATGTATTGAGTCTTATTTTAAGAGGCTTTCCAGTTACTGGCCAGTCACCTTGGACTTGTGTAGGTTTAGCTGTATGTTTTGTTAGTCCAGATCTGTAAAAAGCCTACGGCATCCCCAGACCCTTTTTATGTCTTTACCCGGAGGAATCCAATGTCCAAACTCACTCTGCCCTGTGGATCTTTGCAAGGTTAGTTTTAGACTTTGGGAGCTAGTCTAATGTAGGTCTTACTAAAGACATGATCCTTCCTCCTAAGGCTGGGTCTTTTCAGGTACTAAGGATGCTAACAAGGTGTTACTCTGGCTAAATCCTCACATCAACGTCCCCCAGCCTTGTTCTTCCTTCAGCACTGCTCAAGCTGAGCTATCTCTGACCCACTCTCAACCCTGAACCAGCTGCTTTGTGGTAAGACTTGGGTGGTCACACCTGGTGCATGTATAGCCCTGCCCTTAACAACAGAGTCACAAAAGACAATTCTCTCCTCTCCAGTGTCCCGCCATGTAAATTCCAACCACTTCAACTGCCTTGATCCTTTATCTTTCAGTCCTCAGCCCAGTGAGACTACAATCATTCTGTGGAGTTTCCCTTCTCTCAGGAATCAGTCTTGTGTTACCTGTGCCCACTGCCTGAAAATAGTTGCCCTTTTGTGTGTATGTATCCAGTTTTAAAGTTGTTCATGTCAGAAAGGCTAGTCTGGTACCAGCTATTCCATCAGGGCTGGAAGTAGAAGTCACCTACTACATCTTTGATGAGTAAATTAAAACATAAGTAAAAGGGATGGGCAAGAGAAAAATCATAAGTGTCTTTTTCTTTCCTTTCACAGGTTTCCACATAGGATCACAACTAAGATGGAAGTTACAGAGATGGGAGGGATGCTGTAGATACATGGGGCATTATAGAACTATGGCTAAGAGAGTAAAAAAGAACTATATATTTCTTCATTTTATCTGTGAGAAAAATCAAGACCCAGAAGTTAAGTGACTTTTTCAGGTCCTCAGTGACCTGAGTTAGTAGCAGAATTAGGACCAATACCGAAAATGATGAAGTCTCCAACTAGTTCTCTTTCCAAACTAAGCTGTACTCACCTGTGAATGACTCCTTTAATAGGTGGGCACTTCTGGGACACTGGAAGTTTTGTTTCTTTCATTCTTAATCCATTGATTTGAAATTTTAAAACATTACCAGTTACAGTATAACTAAATACATTTTACAGCTCCCGTGACATGGGCATCCTCAACGGCCACGCCTCCTGAGTTGGCGGAACATTTCCTGAGCTGCATGTCCTTCCTTCACAGTTGTTTCAAATTGGAACTGTCTCAGCCAAGCTGAGATATCCAGTCCTTACCTGATTCAATTTAGTGATCTTTCAAATAAGAACATAATACATACAACAGTAATTTATTCTACCTGAGAAGTTGAAGAGTTTCCTAATCATTTGATTTTGTGTATACCCTTTTATTAGAAGCTCTGTCTTGGGCCTCGTGGCACAAAGAAAGATAAGAAAAGCATTTCCCTCACCTACCAGAGACTTTACAATCAAAAAGGAGATGGATATAGACATAAATAAATACCATAAAAATAGGCCGAGGCCTGCTAAACCACAAGATGTTAAAATAAATTGAGTTAGTTTCACTTTAAGGCCATTTAAAAATGAAATGAAAAAAAAAAATACAGTCAGATGCAAAATCACCAACAGGTCTGTGTGTGTGGGTGTGTGTGTGGCTGTTCACAGTTTTAAAAAGAGAGGTGTATATGTATATATATGCACACACACATAAACACATATATACATGTAAATTACACAAGAGACGTAGTAGGAGAAAAAGTTTCATAAAGTCACCAATTCATACAGAAATATTAAAATTTTGTATTTTATAAAGTTTCTGGTAAAGATGTGAATCTGTGACATTTTGCAGCTCAAGGCATATTTGCAGATTTATGCAATTATAAGTATAAAGGATGGGGTGAAATTATAGACAAATACAAAGCTTTGAGGCTCAAAAAATTTGTCTTAATCCCAGTTCTGTCACTTGACAGCTGTTTGACCTCTGGCAAGTTACTTAATTTCCCTAAGCTTCAGTTTCCTTATCTTTATCATTTGGATAATTTTTCCCACTTTATAGAATTTTAAGCTTTAAATAAGATAAAATATAAATCACTGAACTCAGTGCCTAGTTCTAAGTAAGTAAAAGACATTTTAAAAATTACTATTAGTTTACTTCAAGCTTGCTATTTGTCTTGCTGATCTAAGGCTTAGACTTCAGCCAATAGGCCTAGGTCCCCTCCTGACTTCACAGAATATACCGTGTACTTAAAGCTTATACGTTGGTGGCATGTCTAAAAGAAAGTATACTTTAAAAAAAAAAAAAGGAACTTATGTGCACAGGTGAACTGAGTACATCTGGTGACCACTACCACAGTTTTTCTTTAAAAGCAAATACAATGCGAATTTTCTCGCTGTCCTGATTTTGTGATAATCCGGGTAGGCTAAACATTCACTATAATAGAAACCATGCATGTGTCACCAGACCTAGTTTTTCTCCCTAGGTCTGGTTTTTAGAATGCTGGTGATAAACTAAGCCTGATTTATTATATGACCATCCTGTATGGGAAAAGACTGTAACACTAGGTATCTTTGGTCAACCTTAAGAGATATAGCAGGGGGACGGATGTGGCTCGGGTGGTTGGGTGTCTGTCTCCCATATGGAGGGACCTGGGTTCGTAAAAATAAAAAAAAAGAAAAATATAGAAGGCACGTGGGCCACCAGGCCCCACGAGCAGGTGAGCTGTCAGGCCCCACGTGTGGGTGAGCTGCCAGGTCCCGCGAGCCACGCAGCAAGATGATGACATAACAGGAAAGTGACACAAGGGAGAGCCAAGATGAGACGTGCCGAAAAACCAGGAACTAAGGTGGCACAGGTGGTAGGACACATCTCTCCCACATCGGAGTTTCCGAGGATGGAATCCCAGTGAAGACAGGAGGAGAAGGATGAGAAGAGAGGGCAGGAAACGGACACAGAGAGTTGCCCAGCAAATGGACACAAAAACAGTGAAACCGGGGGGTGGGGGAGGTGGTAAAAATGGATAAAAGTACGTAAATCCTGTAAAAAAATGTATAGGGGAGGAAGATACGGACTATAGTTAGTAGTAATACTTTGACGATGCTCTTTCATAATTTGTTAACAAATGTTTCACAACAATGCAAAGTATTTGTGGTGGGGTGATGTGTGGGAGCCCTGTATGATATTATGCATGTTTGTTTTGTAAGTTCACAATATTTACTGAACACTTAATAGTTTATGTCTGTTCATGTATGAATGAGATACTTCAATAAATTGTTTAGAAAAAAAGCAAATAGAGGACAATTGCAGAAAATATTGGAGCAAAACTGAATTCTTGCATGGGTTAAAATATAGCACAGTTATACTTCTAATTTTGCATTCTGTGGGAACAGCTCAGTCACAGCAGAGAAGAAACACAAAGCCTTTTTTATTTGGGGGTAACATAGTGGATAAGTCCAGTTGTGGGATAAGGTTTCACCAAAATGTAGAGGCTCACCAAGGACTTGGGCTTTGGGAAGGGGTCTGAACAGAGCTCTAACTCCTCAATGAGCGACCCACTAGTGACAAGTTTTACCATCGACCACCCCAAGGTGGTTTTACTGTCATGAGCATGAAGGATGACTGGTCTCCTGGACTTAAGGAGGCCAGAGAACTTGGCCTTGAAGTTGATCTGCCTTGGGACATCAGACAGTTTCCTCTTTTATGAGCTCAGCATTTTCAGCAGTTTATCATTGTATCCAGAATTTCCCTCATTTTACTTCCTTCCTGATTTCTCTCATTGCTCTTCCCCCTTTATTTGGTTTTGTTTTGTGTGTGTGTGTGTTTTCTCAGCTCAGTTAAATCTGTTGTGCACATACAGGTGCTACAAACTCCCTTCCTATTACTTTGATGTGTTGATATTTACACTTATATCTCCCTTTCCCAAATAAAATAGGTTTACCCTCTACTTTATACTGAAAAGAATACCCATCATTTTCTGTACTTTGGAGACTATAATCCCATGCTTGATCATAAAGAAGCAGTAGTAGATCTGTAGCTTTTATTTTTACTTTATTTGCTCAAACTCTGTCTTCAATTAAATATTTAGCTTAGGGTCTAAGACTTCTAATTTGTATCTAAGATATTTTCTTAAATTGTAAAACACTAGTCCATGTCTATCACCTGCTATTCCAAACTCCAGCTCAAAAGTGACTTCCCTCAGGAAGACACTGTGAATAATATAACCCAGTTCACAATGTGCTTTCATCTTCTGAATACTAGGGGCTTTTATTAGAGCCAATCTGAAAACCAGTTGCAGCTGGTTTAGACAGTCCTCAATTATACATGGCATAAAGAAAGTCTCTTCCTTTATGCATGTATTCTCACTAAAGATGTAGGCAGATGATAGGTTATCACTACTTTTCTTCCTCTTTTGTTGCATACATGAAAAAAAGGTTTAAAAAGGTAAATGACTTGTTCAAGGAACATAGATAGTGAAGAATGGAAGCTGAATCTTTTGAAATCTAGTCTGGCTTTTTACCTGGGCATCTATACAACATTTCAGGCACTATTTATTTCTCAGTCTGTTTCCTTTGATTCATCCATCACTCCAGGTCCCTGAGGACTTTGACACCTGGCTTACGCTGTCTCTCTACAACTCAACTCCTGTCATCCTCCTGGAAGATTTTTAATATCCATGTGGGTGTCCATCCAGCAACTGACACCCAAATGTTCTTGGCCTTCTTTACTCCAGTAATCTTATACTTTTACTGAACTTCAATCACATACTTCCATGACCACATCCAAAACTTGGTCATTATCTAGAAATGTTCTGTATAAGAATATTAAATTTAGACATTGTTGTGGGTTGAATAGGTCCCTCAGAAAGAAAAGTTGAAGTCTTAACCCCCGATAGCACAGAATGTGACCTTACTTGGAGATAGGGTCATTGTAGATACAGTTAGTTAAGGAGTAGGGTGGGACCTACTCCAATATGTCTGGCATCCTTACCAAAAGGAGAGAAAAAAACACAGAGACACACAGAGGAGAAGGCCATGTGAGGACGGTCGCAGAGACTAGGGTTAGATAGACATCTACAAGCAATTAAATGCCAAGGAATGTCAGCCACCACCTAAAAGCTAGGAACGGGAAAGAAGGGTTCCTCCCCCAGAACCTTCAGGGAGAGCAGAGCCCTGCTAACAACTTGATTTTGGACATCTGGCCTTCAGAACAGTGAGAGAATAAATTTCTGTTGTTTTAAGCCACCAAGTTTGTGGTGCCTTGCTATGACAGCCCTAGGAAATTGACAGACATCCTACCATTTTGATTTATATCCTCACCAAGAATGCAGGCATGGAGCTCAGAGAATTCTTGCAACAACCCAATCCAGGCAGGACTAACAATGGCCCAGAATATTTCTTCCTTGTTTTGTTATGATTATGTTAGTATTGTTAGGAGTTCCCCTTCACTAGGTTTGCAATAATTAACAAGCTGTGGCTCAATTCCCCCTGACATGCTTTAAGGAAGGACAAGCCCTCCCTTAAGTCTACACGTCTGAAAGCAGGGCACTTCTCCAAAGGTTAAACAAAGAGACCACGGTGAAGATGGGAGTAAAGTGAGATAAAGAGCTTCACTCCCTCCACATCAAAGCACCACCTGCTCCTCCAGCATTCCAAGATAACATAACTCCCTAACCCACTACCCTCTAGCCATACAAGGGAAATTTTTCACCTCTAGGGATTCCTATTGGCCCCTGCATCTTACTGAAACCCTTGACCCCCTCCCACCGACTATCATTTCCCCGCCTAGGAATGTACTGAATAAATTCAAAGCCCTCCTTTCCAGGGGTGGGCTGAAGTCTATTCTTCAGACCCCCTCTGTTGGGAGAGCTTCCCAATAAACTTTCTGCCTGCAATCATCAGTCTCCGTGTCCCAGTGAAGCGCCGTTTTTTCCCCAACAAGTATATGTACATAAAATGAATATCTTTGTTTTCTTCCCTAATCTTTCCACTGATCATATGACATAAGTTTATTAGTTTCATATCATAGTATTTAAGGATGTCAAGTTTAAGAGTGAATATTACCCAAGGACTCACACCCTATTCTAGAGGGATTTAGTGCATTTCCAGTTGTATGCAGGACAGTTGAGTATTGTTAGGTAGAAATATATCTATATATCTATATCTATATATCTATATCTATATATATATATGTGTGTGTGTCATTGTTTTTATTTAGAGACTAAGTATAGTTTAAGGTGATGTGTATGGCTGCCAAGTTGATAAGGGGTGGAATGTGAGGTTAGGCTAATGTGTCAACTAGGCCAGGCAATGGTGCCCAGTTGTTTGGTCAAACAAGCACTGGGCTAATTGTAATACAAGGGCATTTCATAGACTTTAATCATCAGTGAGTTGATTGCATAGATGGCTGGTTACATCTACAATCAACTGAGAAGATTGCCATCAGCAATGAGTAACTTGCATGCAATCAGTTGAAGGCCTTAAAAAGGGAAGTGATTTCAGCATTCGAAGAATTCCAATCTCTACTTCAGCCAGCCAGCATCTCCTGGGGACCACATCAAGGACCTTCATCAGAGCCCCTGACTGCAGCCTACCCTGTGGAATTTGAATTTGTGCATCTCCATGGCTACGTGAGACAATTTGATAAAATCTCACACTATTTACAGATATCTCCTGTCTGTTCTATTTCCCTAGACAACCCTGACTAATATAGAGCCCTTAGGCAGGTCCTTATTCTAAAAAAAGTTTCCTCATATTGAAAGCAATAACAGATATTTATTGAGTAAGCACAGGGTGATTGACCCTAGTTCTAAAAATACTTCCCACTAAACAATACACTGCTCCCTGGGGAAATTGTAATCCTTGTGGTTGTTTATTAAACAAACAATCAAAGATATGTACTGAATAAGTATCATGTAAAGGAATTGGGTTGAATATTAGAGGATACAAAGAACTAAGAGACATATGGTTTCCTTACAAAAGCGTACAATTTGCTGGGGAAGACAAAGCATGTACTGATAAAAATAATAACCCTAATTGGTGTAGTTAGGGACTTAGTGACAGGAACAGATCATAGGTGTAGAGGAATTCAGATGGGGAAGAGACTGGCTTTTGTGTATTTAGATAGTTAAGGAAGGCTACCCGAAGGGCAGATTTGAATGGGGTCTTGAAGTACAGAAAAGGCTTAAGCGGAAGGAATACATGGTAAGCGGAAGGAACCACTCTCAGATCTAGGTGGCTGTACTAATACAGCAAACTCAGGACTTTATTTGGAGCTCCACCCCTAGAGTTCAGCTGCATTAGGTGGGAGTATCCCCGGATCTGAAAATGTTCTGAGTAGGTAGATTCTTGAAAAGGTAAAACACTGGCCTCCTGCATAAAGCCAGCCTCTGCTGGAAAGCTTCCCAAAGGCCGCACTGTGCCCTGCTGTCAGTCCTGTCCATTGTGTCTCATGCAAACACCATCGTTCATATAATGCATTGCCTGTTGTTGTCAGAGAGCTCGCAGCTCAGGTGCTGGTATCCAGGTGGCTGAGGGACAGGAAACACTGATCATAGTGAGCGGTCAGGGGTGGGCAACCCGAGAAGGCAAAAGGAGAACTATCTAAACTCTCGTTTTTTTCTCTCTGCTTTCCAGAGTTAGGGTCAGTGGTCTGAAATCATGGGATAATCTGGTTTAGGTGAGTCCATTCCAAGCTGCTGAAGGTGTGACCTAGTGTGTGTGTGGGGTGGGAGCCCAGCCAGCAGTGTGGGGTGGCCACTAAGCCACCCCCTTCCCACCTCACCTCGGCGCTGGGGACCTCTGAGGCAGGAGAGGGTGGGGTAGAGCATGGCCAGGGTGAGGCACCTTCCAAATGTGTATGACCAAGCAGAGCAGTAGGCGTCATTCCGATACTCTCCGCGACTCTATTCTTTTTTAACATTCCCTTCTCTTTCCTTGTGCTCTCTCTCTTTCTCTCTCTCTCTCTCTCGCCAACCTATCTTCACGTGTTTCTAGGAATCCTTTCTTCTTTCCCTTCCCCTCCTTATTTCTTGTACCCATGGAGGGTGAGTTGAATGAGAGATGAGCAGGGATTGATTATATTTGAACACTCAGAGGTAATGTGAAACTGGGAGGCACAGTTAAGAGGTGGAGAGGGGGGCAGGGAAGTGATGAGTGGCCATCAGTCCAGGAGTGGACAGCCTGCCCCGGGCGTGCGTGGGCAGGTGGACGCAGAGGCAAGTTTGTTTGAGCCTTGCTGCTATCCAACCAGACTCTGTCCAGAGCCTGAACCCTGGTCTGTCCTGCTCAGAGGATGGCCACAGCCCACCACAGTATGGGGCGGATGGCCACACCCTTGGGCACATGTGACAGAGAAGCTGAGGTTCTGTTCTGAGTTCCTGACACCTGGGCATGGCACTGTTTGAACACTCACGACCAAGAGCACACTGCTTCAAGAGGCAGTTCAATTCATTTCATAGTCAATGCAAATAACGAGAATGTTCTCTTCCAGTGAATTATCTTCCACTCCTGAGTCCTAGTTCTGCCCATTGAGGAGACACAAAATAGATGCAACTTTTTCACCATGTGCATCCTGTTTCCTCTCCTCAGGGCAAACACCTGCAATACTCCAGCCATTTCTCTTAGCCATGTTTCCAGACCCATCACCATCCCCACGCTTCTCATCTGGCTATGTGCCAGGTCGCTGATGTCCCTCGGGGCATGCCCCATCTGGATCCTCCACCGTTCTCTGGAAGTGGAGGATGTTTATTCCTTCAAGTGCACCACAACATGGATACAGTCGGAGATCCTGTTGGCTGCTGGAACGCCTTCAGCCCACTCTTCACACACGTGTCCCCACCGTCAACCCAGATGCTAACTTTTTGTGCTTGACCCTGATTACCTGAGTTTCCCCAACCCTATATTTGTGAATTTTGCTTTTTGATCCCAAGTGAAAGACTTTCCTATAAAACCACCATCTCTACAAATACTTCTCATCATCCTGATCTATTGGGATAATTAAAACCATTTATATGAACTGCTTGCCACTTCTAATTATTATACAGCACAATAGTGATCATTTACATCATTAGCTCTGTGTCAGATTAGTTTGCAAGGCTCTGTGCCAAGTGCAAGGTTGGTTTCTCACATAGCATGGTCACCTGTTCACAAGTCATGTCAATTACAGGGAACAGCATGAGGAAAGCAGTCTGGGCCTGGTAGCATACTGCTCTCCCTCCCTCTTCCCCCTACCTCCCATCCCACCCCGTGCTCCTCTCTTGTGAATCTCGGCATTCTTCTCTGAGCTTCTTTCTGTTCTTCTGAGAAGTGTTTGGGAATGGCCCCTGGCACACTGGGGTGGAGGTGGGCAGCAGGGAAGTCAGTTGCAGCTGCTATGGTCCCTGAATCTCTGCTGGAAAGAAGCCAGAAGGGAAGTACCTAGTTGGCAGCAAAGTACATACAAATCACATTGAAGGGAAACAACAGAAGAAAGTCTAATTCTGCTGAGATGCCTCACTTCCTTGAAGGCAGGTGGACCTGTCTAGAGCAGGGAGGTCATGAAGAGGAAGGGAGACAGCCAACCTCTGTTATCTCGATTCATGTCAACCCTGAGCCAAGACCAGAGAAGTCTTAGCATCTGGGTGGCTTGAAGCTGTGTGTGCCCCAGATAAACATGTTCTTAAAGTTAGTCCAATCCATTCCTGTGCCTGTGAACCCATTGTAAGTGGGACCTTTTGATGAGATGACCTCAGTTAGGGGTGGCCACCTCAATCAGGATGGGTCTTAGTCCTATTACTGGGGTCTTTTATTTTTATTTTATTTTATTTTATTTTATTTTTTTAAAGATTTTATTTATTTATTCATTTATCCCCCCCTTGCTGCTTGTGCTCGCTGGGTCAGCTAACCACGCCGTGCAGGCGGGCCTGCCCTCACCAGGAGGCCCTGGGAACCGACCCGGGGCCTCCCACATGGCAAAGGGGAGCCCTACTGATTGAGCCACAGCTGCCTCCCTACTGGGGTCTTTTATAAGAGAATGAAGTTCAGACACAGAGAGAGAGAAAGCTGCAGGAGCAAGAAGCAGAAAAGACACCCAGAAGAAAAGAGACCAGGAGATGCCGCCACGTGCCCTGTCATGTGACAAACTAAGGGCCAAGGATCACCGGCGGCCAGCCCCAGGATACCACAGTACTCTGGGAGGAAGCTTTGCCTCGATGATGCTTTGATTTAAGATTTTCTTTTAGCCTCAAACCCGTAAGCTAATACATTCCCACTGTTGAAGCCAACCCATTTCATGGTATTTGCTCAAGCAGCCTAGGACACTAAGGCAGCAGCCCTCAGACTCACACCCACACGCTCTCTCTGCTTAAAAGAGCTCACCCTGCAGAGGCAGGGCCTATGCCCCATCAGAACTACTCGTGATATTCTCAGTTTCTACTTGTTGTCTGAGGGTAACACCGGATTTAAAAGTATTCGTTATCCCTGGTCTTATAGTAAAGGCCTAGAACAGTCCCAGCAAGAAAAGTAACATATGGGAGAGAATGGTAAATTCCTCTGTAGAAAACTTCTAATGATGAATTGTAAAGTTCATAAGAATTCAGATGTATGTTGTTCTGGTTATCTGTTCTTGCATAAAAAGATACCTTGAAACTTAATGACAACCACCATTTTATTATATCTCCCAATTCAGGCAGGGCTCAGCTGAGAGTCCTTCTATTCCACGTGGCAATGACAGAGGTTACTTGGTGGGATTCTGCTGGTCGAATGGCCTGGTCTGGAGGGATGAAGATGGCTTTATGCATAATTTTGGTGCGTTGGTGGGGATGGTTAGGAGGCTAGGTTCACCTGGGACTGCCAATTGCAACACCTACACGTGACCTTTCCAGTAGGGTGGGGCCTCAGGATAATCAGAGATCTTACGTGGTAGCCCTCGGGTCCAAGAATGGCACATTCCAGTGAACAGTGAAGCAGCTGGCCTTTTCTGATCTCCCTTGGAAATCATATAGCACCATCTCTGCTGCACTCTATTGGTTGAAGCAGTTGCAAGCCTGCCCACTTTCAAGGGTGGGGGGCATAGACCCTACCTTTTGATAGGAGGAGTATCAAAGAATTCACCACCATGTTTTGTAACTGCCACATATGTGAACGTATATTTATGTGTATGTTGATGCTAGAGCCACCCCTACACATGCAGCCCTTAATCACTAGTACCCCACAAACTCTGGCATTCAAAGAGCTACGTGGTTTTGGAGGAGGAAGAAATCACATCCTGTCCAGGCACCAGAGGTTTCATGCAGGAGGTCTGATATCTATGCCAGGACCCAAGGATAAGGAACTGTGTCACAGATGGAGATGGAAGACGGACAGGCCAAGCTCAAGGAGCCATTGGAGCAGAGACACTAGGCAAAAAGAGCCAGAACACACAGGTGAAGGCAGGAGAAGCCTGTGGAGGCAGCCACCCAGGGAGAAAAGGTCCGATGAGACGCAGGAGGTTATGAGCCTGCACTGCAGGAAGAGATGGTCTCAGAAACAGAGGCCCCCAACACATCAAATCTTCAAAGGTCGAGGCTGGGGCGTGGCAGGCCATGGTTATAAAACACAGTCCAGGAAATGACTTTGTAGGGTGGTGGAGACTTGAGATAATTCACAGGCAGAGAGAAAGGAGCTAGTAGAGAAGGAGCTATTGACATAAAGAGTAAGGCACTCAGTCCCTGAAGGAGTAAGGGTTCCAGGAGGCTAAGGGTCTGAGAGTGCTGAGATCAAAGACTTCACCTTGAAAATAATGAGGCGCGTTTTTGCTCAGGAGTAAGAGCAAAGGAAAATAAAGAGATTGTTGATTAAAAGAGATTTTGAAGTGCAGAGAAGTAAATTGAGGGATGGTTTCAATTCTCTGAGTAAAGGAGCAGGTGACATTATTTAATTGAACAGCCTGATGTTTTCATGAGAGTTTCTATGTAAACACAAAATATGATTTTCTTTTTAGATCTTCAGTAAAGTAGGCAGATGTGCAGCTTGGTATTAAACCAAATAACGGTACAATCCAGTTCTTCAGTTTTGTTTATTTTTAATGTTTTTCTTGATTACAAAAGTATGTTCATTGTAGAAAATTTGAAAAGTATAAAAAAGATATAAAAGTGCCCTATATGCTCCACTATCACTGAAAGACAACTGTTAGGAGCTGGCTTCACTTCCATGCCATCAATCTACAATGCAGATACAGCTCTTACCTTACGTACCTGAGATTATCTATACAGTTTCCTTCCTGTTCCAGTAGTCTTCAGGCACATCTTCAATGGCTAAACAGTATCCAAGCTGTAGCTACATCATAACTTATTTCACCATTACCCTATTTAGGATCATAAAAATGGTTCCTGATTCTTAACTATTTTTAATTTATATAAGCCAATCCATGTAGAAACGTTTATGAACAGCCTTTGTATAAATCTTTGCCTGATTATTTTTTTCTTAGGATGCATCCCTAAGTTAAAGCACATAAACTCAACTTTCACCCACATTAAGGCATCTCACTGACCCTTGTCAACGTTTGTGTCACCTAAAACAAAACAAAACAACCCCCCCCAAAAAAAAAACAAAAAACAACAAAACAGCAACAAACTTGTGAAAGCTCAGTTTTTTCTGGGTTTGGCATATTGGTATCTTTTCTTCACCATAAAACCTAAATTAATGATTTAAAGAATTAGAGCTCAGAAGTGGGACCTTTCTAAAACTTTCCTTTACCGTCCGTTTCCTCTTTGTAAGGGAGTGGGTGGGTGGATGAAGAATTTGATCCAAGGTGCCTTCTGGCCTGGGGTTCCGAGGCACCCGACTGCCAGTAAAACAGGAGGAAAGTATTTCAGCGCTCGCTCTTTCCTAGCAGGGGCTTTGATTAGGGTGAAGGGGGGGGGGGAGGCGTAGGATCGGAAAGGGGGCTTCGGTCAAGCAGGCCTGGTTCCCAGCAGTCGGCCCCCCGCCCCACGCAGCGCTGTTTGCTCTCCTCCGTGGTTACTCAAGGCGGGGGAGGGAAGGCGGGAGGAGCCCGCAGAGGCCCGGGGCGGGGGTCTGGGCGCCACTGAGTCACTCCCGGGGCGGGCCGGGGCGGGCCGGGGCGGACGGGTGAAAGGCGGGCGGCGACTCCCTGCCTGCCCAACGCTCGGGCCAAGTTTGCCCCGCGCTCTCCGTCGCCTCGCGGGTTACCTGAGCCGGCGAACCACGTCAGCGCCACATCATCTGGGCCTTTTGTAGTGCAAGGGAAGAGGAAAGGAAGGGCAAGGGAGGAAAAAAAAGCGAAAACAAGTCGCCGGCGCGAGCCCATCGCAGGGAGACGGCAACTGCACAAAGGCGGCGGGCGCCGGCGCGGGGCGAGCGCGGCCAGGGGGCGCGCGGCACCCGGGACCCCCGCGCCAACTTCGGGCCCCGCCCTCCCCGCGGGCACCCGGGGCAGGTAACCCGAGCCGGCCGAGGGCGGGCCGGGGCGGCGCCGAGGAGGCTGCGGGCGCGGGGCCGGCGCGCGGCTCGCGCTCTCGGCCGGGCTGCGGCGGCGGCGCGCGGGGGAGGAAGATGCTGCAGTCCCTGGCGGGCAGCTCGTGCGTGCGCCTGGTGGAGCGGCACCGCTCGGCCTGGTGCTTCGGCTTCCTGGTGCTCGGCTACCTGCTCTACCTGGTGTTCGGCGCCGTGGTCTTCTCCTCGGTGGAGCTGCCCTACGAGGACCTGCTGCGCCAGGAGCTGCGCAAGCTGAAGCGGCGCTTCCTGGAGGAGCACGAGTGCCTGTCGGAGCAGCAGCTCGAGCAGTTCTTGGTGCGGGTGCTGGAGGCCAGCAACTACGGCGTGTCGGTGCTCAGCAACGCCTCCGGCAACTGGAACTGGGACTTCACCTCCGCGCTCTTCTTCGCCAGCACCGTGCTCTCCACCACGGGTAGGAGGCCGGCGCCCCTGCCCTGTCCCCCCGCATAACCCCGATCCCTCCCGGGCCTCTGCGCTGCGGCGGCTGGGGGGAAGGGAAGCCGGAAGCGGCCGGGGCGGCTCCTGCCCGCGCCTTGGGAAGGGGTCCCCAGACCTATCGGGCTGGATGGCCGCAGGGGCTTCATTTCTTTTACTTTTTCTTTTTTTTTTACGCCGACCCCTCGGGTTTGCCCCTGTAGCATCCTAGGCGCCGATCCGCAGGCGGTGGGATGACAGGCACTGTCAGTGCTCCCAGGGCGCTCGCTGTCCTCCCCCGTCCCCAGAAGCCGCTGCTAATGGTCACCTTCCCGAGGGTGCCTTCTCTTCTGATGATTCATTCATAAACATCTCGGCCCTTTTGGTCCCTGAGGGTGGTTTGGGGGGCAGCCGGGCGACATCACTGTGCTCTTCGCAGGTGACCTCTGAGCGGACCGGCGGGTCGCGTTTCTTTTCGGAGCTGGAGGAGGGCTGAGGGGGAAGGCGGGGGCGCATCCAGTTGCCTCTGGGCTGGCAAGGTGGGGGCATCTCTGGAGCAGCACTTCTCCCAACTTTGGGTGTGCGGGGTTGCCCTTAAACTTTGAAGCGCCACTTTCCCGCAGTGCACGACCGCCGGAAGCGCAGCCGTGGAGGAGCGCCCCCAGGTGAAGGCTGCGCCCCGGGACGGTGCCCCGAGCACAGCGCGGCCACTGCCGGAGCAGATCAGTGAGGACGGCCGTAATTCCATAGCCAGGGGCTGCAAGGAGTCTCAGAAGCGCCCCTGTAGTCCCTTGTTTTCATCCATGAGGTCGAATCCTTTACAGACCGTCGTAGCGTGGCACAAGGTCACACACTTCGCAGTTACCAGTGTAGTCCCGGAATCTGGGCCTTGAGGTTTACCTGCGAGAACGAGAATCCCTTTTTTATTATCCCCCCACCTCCCCCATCCACCGTCTATACAGGTGAATCAACATCCCCTTTGTGTGACTCCAGCCCTTCCTTCATCCCCACCCCGGCTCACCTCCCAGGGTTTGTCTATAATCCCCTTTCCGCTAAACCCGGTTGATTGTTTTAGTAATTACTTGGTAATAAGTAATACCCTCCACTGCCCACGTATAGCAGGTAAACAATCTGTTCACAAATCTGGAGTGAATTATTAAACTAACCTAAATTCACCCTGAAATAAACAGAAGTAGAATTCTAGCTTGTATTGTGGTCTCTTAAAAGGTGTAAAATGTAGCGCTCAAGAAGGAAGAGAAGTTTTGCTCCTTAGCCAGCACCACGCCTTGTATTTTTATTTTGACTCCTGCTCCCACCTTGTTTACCTAGCTCTGTTCCTCAGGTCACTTGGAAGTCACTATGCCTTTCCTTTTGGGTCCCTTTGTACTAAATTGAAAATTATGCTTTCTCTGCAGAAGTGTGTTTCCACTGGGCTGCAGAACAGTTACAACTGGGTCACGGTGCAGGCTAAACAGTTTGAAGGATAAGGGTATCTTTTAGTACTTTCCTCATAATGACACTTTGAAGATAGAATAAGAAGGAGAATAGTGTTGTGAGAAAAAAACTTGGAGGGGAAACAGTTTCTGTTTCTACCAAATCAGTTTGCTTTCCCTGGGTGGCATTTCACATCATTGAAGCTCGTTTATAATCTCGACATCATGCACCTAATTAAATTCTCAAAACCTTGAATAGACCAGTATTTCCCAGATTACCCCACCCCCTTTTTTTTTTAATTAGGGAAAAAAAATGCACTTCTTGTCTAAAAGTCATAGGGATAGATGTCTTATTATTGGTATTCAGATTGCTTTGTGGTTCCTAAGAAAGTCTGTCCTACAAACAAGAGTTCATTTAGGAAATTAGTGCAGGGGCACTTAAGGACAAATTAAATGAAAAAGGTGACTCTTGCTTTGGCAAATTAGCACATCAGTGAACTCTTGTTTTAGTAAAACTATTCTAAACCAAGGATACTCTTCTTTCGGTTTTGTACCGACCCATTATCTGACAAATTTGATATTCTTTATGGTATCAAAACTCTGGTCTTGTGGCAGAGGCCCAGATAACTTTTAGGGTAAAGCCTGCATACTCATTACTAGAAAAATATATTTTTTGGAAAAGTATTAGACAACTGGAATGAAATTGGCATTGTGATTTAGGTTTCTCTTTCAGGTGGATATTAGACATGTTATACCTTTTCTCCCAGACTCTTCTAGCACTGTTGATGGCAAATCACTGAGATAATTGTCACCCAGTCAATACAGTCAACTCTGGCTTATTCAGAAGGGGACCCATGGGCGTGGTCATCACTTGAAAAACAGAAATGTCTTTATGTCAGAATATTCTCACCCCGAAAATTACAAGCTTCCATTTGTGGAAGGAGCTAGGTGAAGCCTTCATGGTCTTTTTGGAAGAAGTCTTAGGTTGGTATTTCAGCAGTGGTCTTTCCATTCTCTGCTTTGCCAAGGACTCCAGTAATTTTCAGCAAACCACTTAACATCTCTGTACCTCCCCTTGATTAAAAAAGGTAGCAGCATCTAGGAATCATATAAGAATGAAAGAATCAAAACACTGGAGCTTTTCAAGCAGGAGGGGCTATGTAAATAATAGACGCTATTATAGAATGCAGTATTTTCCACATACTTTTTATACTGTGAAGTTTTTTTAAGCATTAAGGAAATAATGTCTTGGTGACACTTGGAGAGTAAGATAATTTTTATTAATGCTATCTTTAGTAGCCATCTGAAGCTCTGAACAGTCTTGTTCTTTCTTGAGAACAGATTGTTCTATCAGTTTGTTGTACGTTTGCTTCTTTAATCTTCTTCCTAAGCGAGGGCACATCATGAGGCTGAATGTTTGGTAAAAATATGGTTTTTGTAGTCATATAAATATATAAGCTGTCACTACCTTTTGCTACTTTATAAATATCTTATGCTCTTGACCTGGGATCCACATTCAACTCTGTCCCCACCTTTTCTTTTTCATTTGTAGCCATGGTGCCTACTTAGGATGCTGTTTTAACCCTGTTTATGAAGAAATGTTTTATTAAAACTCTTATTTAAGACTGTAAAGTAAAGGAACTTAATCATGCTTGTTTGATGGTAGCCTTTAATTTAGTCATATGGGGAGTTACGACAGCACTGGCGGCTTTGACTAAGAGGAAGGAAAAGGTAATGGGGGATGGCATGGGTATTGGATGGGAAAAAAAATAGTACCTGACATAAAGAAGTTTTCTGAGCTTCGTGTGTCAGGGCCATAAACGCTGTTTTGGCGCACAGCCGTACCCCTTCATTCATACCTCCTCCCTGTTCCCACCATAGAAGGCCAGAGTTGGGTAGCTGCCACAGAGATCATATGGCCTGCAAAACCTAAAATATTCCATATTTGGCCCTTTGCAGGAAAAGTTTGCTGACCTTTGCTTTAGAATAGTAATTGGAGAGAGCGCTAAGTCAGAATAATTCTGACCGCTTTACTTTACTTTGGAAAAGTAAAATTTATCTTCTGAGATTTTTTTGTGCTGCTATTTTAAATGAATGGCATGTAACATTTAAATTATGACTTCACCTCCCCCCTCCCCTTCAAATAATAAAGCATTGATTCTTATAGGCTGTCACTAGCTTTGGGTCCAATTTCTGATTTTTTTTTTTTTTTAAACAAAAAATAAATCAGAAAGCAACTTGTCGCATTGGGATTACCCATCTGAAATATGTGGTAAATACTACATTATATCTATACCAGAAATGACAACAAAAGAATTTCCACCAAGAACAAACAGACTCTAAGCAGCCAGGAAAGAGATCACAAAACAGTTCGTGCTTATTCACATGAGGGTCCTCAGTCTCTTTTCTGGTCCTTTATATTTAATTCTAACAAATGAAGTTATGTGGTTTTCGAGCCCATACCAGATAAAAGAGAGGAAGGCACAGCTATAGGCAAATATAAGTGACAGGTCATGAAAAGACAAATAATTTTAAAAATCAGAAAAATAATGATATCTGAAAAAAAACCAAACTCACATTTATGGAATACTTTACATGTGCCAGGCAATATTTACATGTATTATCTTCCAGGTATCTAAGATTCCAGTGAGGTGCAGGTATCACTATCCTCATTTCACATTGCCTGCTCCTGGCATGCGTTAAAGGCTGACCCCTAATCCAAAAGCAGGGAACCTTAGCGCTGTTTCCTGGACACCCTCTGTCCCCACCTGCCATGACCTTTCTGTCTCCTGGACTCAAGTTTGTGCTCTGTCTTTGCTCATTCTGGGTAGATCTTTATTCTCTTTATGATCCTCAGAGATGGTGGCCACACTGCCAGCAGCACTTTGCCGGGGGATGCCTCTGACCCAAGGTCAAAGTGAAGGAGGAGAAGGGGGAGTTGGAGGAGTAGAGGGCTACACCTGAAAGACCTGTGTGACCCTCTCCCCCCAGAGCTTATCTCTTGTGTTCTAGGCATCCTCATGTTTCCTTTCTTCAATTTGCAAAATAGTCGATTGTTATATTCAAGAGGTGAATTGGGTTAAGCTAGAGTTGTTCGTGTTTTTTAATCTCTTTGATCACAGGTCAGATTCTTAACTTTTTTGTATTGGCTGCTCTAGTCAGGGTTGGCTTGTTTTGTGGTCAGAAAAGCCTGTTCCGGGAAGTCATAGTAGATTAATCTCTTTGAATCCAATGAGGGGCTCTAGACAGAAAGCTCCCAGGGGTCTTGGGAGACCCACATAATGCAAACAGTTGATATAATCATGTCTGGTGGGTCCTGGTGAATTCCAGGGAGAGAAAACAAAACAAGCAGAATGTCTCTAAGAGATTTTAAAAGAAGAAACAATGCTATTTTTTACTTCCCCAAGCATGATCAGTGGATTGTGTGGTAGAAGTAAGAGTTGGGAGGCACTAATTGTAATGTTCATTCCTAAATGCTTAGGCTGCCCTGGGACCCTGATTTAAGCTATTTAACCAAGTTGATGCTTCAATCCTCCTTCTGCTCTGTTTTATTGAAGCCTCTTGAGCTTTATTCAGACCTTATTTCCTTGTTTGGTGGGCAACACAGTCTGAGGACCACCTCTAGTCCAGATGTGCACTGAGGAGGATAGGAAGAGGAAGCCCCAATAGGAAGGGAAAAGGCGCTGGTATCCCAGGAAAGAGTGCTCCCTGGGGCATGCTGAGCAAGGCAAGCCTCCGGCTTGGGGCCACCTGGAAGCAGGTTCTACTCACAGTTCCCAGGTGCCTCCACCATTTCTTTCTGCTCCTTGTCCCCAGCAGTTTCTATCTGCTGGTCCCCAAAATACCTTGTATTCTCTCACAGCACTTGGTGCCTGATACTGAAATATTCTGTTCCTCTGCCACAGCACTTGGCATCTTGTATTGAAACTATATTCTCACAAGAGTGATCTCCTTGAGGATGATCTCAAGGCCTCATTGCCACCCGAGCACTCACTAAGTTCTCAATAAGTGCAACTTCAGGCACGTTTCTTAACATGTCTGAGTGTTACCTGTTCTGTAAAATGAAGAAGGTTCCAAAGGAGTTATTCTTTGTCAAGTATGATTTCATTGTCTTGATGAAGAAACAGGACAGATTGCTTCAATGATGTTTGAGCTTATTCATATAAAAACAATTCTGTCTGAGTACCTCATATATCCTCAGTGCACTGGGTAAGGCCCTGGTGAATGAGAAGCAGCCGTCACCCTGAAGGGGCCAGAATCTAGAGAGGAGAAAGGCGTTCATTTTCAACAAATACCTATCAAGCACTCGTGTTCACCAGATGCTCTTCTAGGCCCTTCCAGATATAGTAGTGGAACAAGAAAAATTCCTGCCTTCCTAGTGGGGGGAGGGGAGAGAGCCAATAAACAAGATAACTAAGTAAAATGCATAGTATGTTAGATGGTGATAGGGGCTAGGGAGAAAAATTAAGCAACGAACGGAAATGGGGAGTATATGTTAGCATGGGCTTGGGATGGGGGCGGGTAGGGGTGGTTTTCATTTTAGATAAGGTGGTCAAAGAAGGCCTTAGTGAGAAGATGGTGTTTGAAGGCGGTGGGAGTGAATTATGCAGCAGAGCAAAGGCCTGGCATTGGAGGGACAGCCAGGAAGCCATTGTGGCTGAAGCTGATGAGGGTCAAAGAGAAGGAGTGGGGGCAGAGTGTGTAGGGTGAGTTGTGGGCTCTTCTCAGTGCAGTGGAAAGCACTGGGGCATTTTAAGCAAAGGGATGATGTGATCTGACTAGTTTTAACAGGTTTGCCGTGGCTGGTGAGGGAGGACGGTGGGCACCGAGGGCGAAACTAGGAGGTATTGCAGTAACCCAGACGAGGCCTGTTGGTGCCTGGTCCAGGGAGATGAAAGTGGATGTACTTGGTGGTAGAACCAGCAGGGTCTGCTGGTGGATTGGATGTGAGATACAAGAAAAAGAATCGTCAAGAATGACCCCAAGGCTTTTGGCATGAGCACCTGGCAGAGTGGAGGGAAGACTCCCGAAGAAGCAGGGTTTGGGTAGAGGAGCTTGGGCTTATTTGTGGACCTGTCGAACTCAAGGACCCTATTGGGCAATGTCATAGGGTCGTATTTACAGTATAAATAATAACACCTTCCCTTTGTGCAGGAATGTCATGATTTGAAGTTATATCATATACACTGGTAGAGATTAATTCTCACTGCTGAGATTAAAGGAGGCTTCTGGAAAGTGATATCTGAATTTGGCCTTGAAAGAGAAATAGAATGTCAGTAAGTAGAGGAGATGAAAAAGATTCTAAATTTTAAAAGGAAAAGCGTGGGCAAAGACCAGGATGTATGAATTCTCTGGACTGAGTTGCTGTTTGATGAATACATTTAATAATAGCTGGCTTGCAAACTAAGAAAGAGCATCTAAACTATACTATTATTTTCTAATTTAATAGTACGTAAGATTGCGTGGAAAAGGGCAGATGGATTTGCTTTATATTTTCTTAAATATAATAACAGGATATTTAATACATGATACAATAATTCAACATAATATTCAGATTATATATGTAGTCTGAAGAGAAGCAATAAATAAATATCTTCAGCAAATAAATTTCAGCAGTAGCTAACATTAAGAAGAGTTACCAAGGAACGAATCTAGGTGGTTTCTATTTTTAGGAAGCAAATAAAAACAGGCATCGATTCTTTATTCTTTTTTTTTTTTTCCCTTTGCACAAAGTATCTAAACATTTCAGGAGTATGTCAGCTTTGAAATAAACACATTTACACCTTGTAGTAGTGTAACAAATGGGAAAGCTATCATAGTGATGCTCAGAAAATCACCTGAGTAGTTTTCATTTCTGCCATGTTTTTCAATTTGCTAATTCACTTTTTGAAATAAATCCATTAGTATAACAATTGCATCCTGCTAATCCTTAATGATCTAAATATCCTCTTCTTTTTCTCAAATACTGCATTTTTTGATGTACCCTTGCCTTCTGAATGGCAAGAGGGACAGTGAAATGTTTTATACTAGAATTAGAAGGTAAAACATTCTTGTAACTAAAATTCTTCAAATGCTAGAACATCCGTTACCAAGGCACTCAATTATTTAAAGACTGTGTTTAGGTGGATTAAGTTAATTAAAGAAGCTGGAGAGGCTGTTCCACAGCTGCCTACATGCCAGACTGACTCACTTATTTGAAAATTCATAAAATTCTGGGCAAGGGAGAAAATTCTGAGCCCCCACATCACTACCTACCCACCACCCAGTGTTCTGACACAAGCCACTCGGAAAAATAGCATGTCGCCCACAGGCTAGCTCAAACACATGTACCTTGCAGTGGGGAGATGCAGTTACACGGCCTGAAACAGCAGGGAAAAAGTACTGTTCCAGATAAGCGATTTGACACCATCTGACCTCTCCCCACTACTGCAAAGCATCTAATGTTTGAGAATCAAACTAAGATGGAAATAAAAGCTAAAAAAATTAAAAAAGAGTTGATCTTTCAGCAACTCTGGTTGAACACCTGTTATTTGTTTACTCATTCTTTCTTCTGCCATTTCAGATCTGTTGTTAAGCCTCTTTAGTGATTTTTTAATTTCAGTTATTATACTTTTCACCTCCAGAATTTCCATTTTTTAAAAAATCTCTATCTTTATTGATATTCTCTATTCAATGACGTTATCATATCCTTTACTTCTGTAATCAAGTTTTCCTTTAGTTCCATGAACATGCTCATAATGGCTAGTTTGAAATCTTTCTCTGTTAAATTCAACTTCTAGTCACCCTTATAGGCCATGGCTGTCGCCTGGCTTTTGGTTTTTTGTTTTCTTTTTCCTAGCGTATGGGCCATACTTTCCTGTTTCTTTGCATGCCTCGTAATTTTTTATTGGAAACTGGACATTTTAGATAATATATTGAAGGAACTCTGGATGGATATTAGTCCCTCCTCCTCTCACAGGGTTTGTTCTTGTTATTTGCTTGTTTATGTGTTTAGTTTTGGGATTGTTTCAATGAAGTGTCCATCCCCCTGTCCCGTCCCGTCCCCACTCGCCCCCAGTGTTAAGTCTCTGATGTGGCTCCTCAGGAAGGCACAATTTTGCAGGTGCCCACAGTTACTCTGGGATGACTGGGGTACTGGTGGGCTCTCCTCCACTCTCCCTGACCACACCCAGCTGTTAAATTCCACCAGTGCCCTGGGGCATAAATTTCTTTAAAGGCCAGTCCAATCAAATTATGGCTTTTTGGAGGGAATAGTTTTCCAGGCTAGGTTTGATATTTGTTCTTACCCCAGGAGGGCTCTTCCTAGCTATCTTATTTCTGGTTCTTTCCTGCAAACTAGTTAGCCCGCAGTCTAGGCTGTTTCTTCATTAGATCCGTGAATATCCTTCCAGTTTACTTCACTCCCGCCTCCACTGGTTTTGAGTGTGCTCTTAGGTTTAAATTTCTCCATGGTCTGCTTGCAAATGAAGTCAGTCCCTTTGCAAAGAGACTTTGAGCTGTCTGTTTATGACCAGTTCCCCCCCACCCCCGCAAAATTCTCTGAGCCAAGTCTCTCTAGCCAGGTGGTGGGGACAGTGGCAAGCTTCTCTCCAGTCTAGGAGCTGGGCACTTTGTGGAGGGGGTCAATAGCCTGAATTCCTCTCACTTGCCTCTCCTAGCGTGGAACCACTGCCCCCCGGAGCCAGGGAAGTGCTCTCTGGGCCCCAGTATCCTCTGCGTGCCACACCCAAGTTAGAGCCTCAGTTCCATAAGTGGGAGACTGGGTGGCAGAAGGAAGCCCCTGCTTCTCAGCGGCCTTGCCCAGGACTTAGCCTCAGCAACCGGCAGCTGGGGGCAGGATGAGAAACCCTGACCTCCACTTCTCCTAGAGGAGAACCTTTTGGCTCAGAGCTGCTGGGGAGAGGGAGCCCTGTGCTCTTGGCTGCAGCACTCTGAACTGGGAGAGGGTAGAGAAGAAATGGGTCTTGGTTCAAATACCACAGTCTCTGGCCTTTCCTACTGAATATTTGTAGATTTTCTTAAATACATGTTTCTTCATTTGCTGTTTACCCCTAATGAGGCAGGTTGGAAAAAGAGGGAAGACCTGGCAGACCTGGCAGAGAACATGGTCATGAGACCCCGCCTAGAAACCCCCTGAAGGGAAGGCTGCTACTAAAGAACAAAGCTGGAAAGACCCCACTGAGACCCTGGCCACGAGTTCCCATTCAGAACTCTTTCCACGGTCAAGGGGCAGCCCCAGATACCTCCAAACAACAGGCCTCCCCATTGGCCCGCTGAGAGCTGACAGGTGGGACAACAATCAGAGGAGCAAATAGCTGGGGCCCCTCCCCAACATTAGGGAGGAGGAGGAGGAAAGGCTTTAAAAAGGCCTAACCGGGGCCCCCACGTGTGCGACTCATCCTGTAGCATGTCCACAGTCCATGTCTCGGATTGTGTACTTACCTCTTTTCTTGTTTCTTAACAAACCCTACTTCCTTGTCTACCTTATGGCATGTCCTTAAATTCTTGTATGCAACATAAGTCAGGAACCTAGAAGCCCAGAACCCAGAGCATTTTGCTACATTAGGACCATTTCTAGAGGTTTTAAACGGATGTTTTTAGATAATTTTCACCAGTTTCACCATGAAACAGGTTAGTGGAACACTACATTGTCATGCCAGAAGTTGATCTCCCCTGAACACCTATTATTGGTAAAGGCAATCACAGTGAGGCTAGTAGAACATATTTGACACCTAAACTAGCCTGTTGAGAGTTACTCTTTTGCTTCACTCAAAACTATCTTCTGTGATTTTTCTTAGTCTGCTCCTGACACAGTGAGGTTGTGTGTTGTTCACTGAGGTGTGGTGGAAGAGTATATGTCCATGGAATTCCTTTGCCATCCTGGGCTGTCCCTCTTCCGTGTTCCATCTCTGCACACAGCCAGCCAAGGCACGGTAGCCTCACGGAGAGCATTCCCTCGTAATCACGGGCAAGCCTGCCTTTTTCCATCCCTAATTCAGTGAATGGAGGTGTCATCAGCCTGTCATCAGTGACATCAGATTGAATTAATATTGAGTTAAAAAGTACAATGGTGGTGGTTTGGAACTATATACCCCAGAAAAACATTTTTAAACTCAGTCCATTCCTGTGGGTATGAACTCTTATAAATAAGACCTTCTGATGAGGTTACTTCAGTTTAGGTGTGGCCACTTGATTCAGGATGGCTCTTGTCCTATTACTGAAGGCCCTAGGGGAAGTCCACAGAGGGAGAAAGCCGCCACGGGGAATAGGCAGAAGCTAAAGTCAGTGGAACCCGGAAGGGAAGGGAGAAGCCAGGAGAGGCTGCCATGTCTGTTGCCATTTGACAGAAAAGCCAAGGACCACGAATCACTGCAGCCAGCCCCAGAACGCCAAAGTCTTCTGGGAGAAAGCGTCGCCTTGATGATGCTTTGATTTTGGACTTCTAGCCTCAAAACCGTGAGCCAATAAATCCCTGTTACCTAAGCCAACCCATTGCATGGTATTTGCTTTAGCAGCCAGGAAACTAAAACAATAGTGCTTCACTTTGCTATCACATGTGGAGGATTTGGCAAAATCAGAGTGTGTCCACGGGAGTACATCATTCACCAAGTGTCTAATGTTTGCTTAGTTGTTGCAAGAGGATGAGACTAACTGCTCTGAGGCAGAGTTTAATTAGGCCCACCTCATTATGTTTCTCTTTAATGATCACATTTTAAGCCCAAATGTTATCAGCTCAAAAGTAGAAAAAATTACTCTAGCTTGTGCTCTGATACCTTGAAGAGAAAGTAAGCAGTAGGTGAGCTCACCATTAGTTTAATGAGTGTCTCCTTATGTACATGATGATTTTAAAAGCTACTCTCCCTTTTATCTAAGAATACAGGGAAATCACCCACACCCACCTCTCCTATTTCGTATGTCTATAAAGAGCAAAGAGGTGGCATGTGTTGGAATAAACAGTGAGACAGTTTATTTTCCAGTTTTTCCTGCCTCTACTTATTTCCTCATCTGTGAAATGAAACTGGACCAGAATCTAGCTAGAAGTTTCTAAAGAAACATCTTGATGCTGATAGGCATCTAAATGCTGATAGGCTCTGGGCTTTTCCCAAAGCAGATAATTCTCTATTTCCCATTAAATGCAGAGGTAGAGTGTCCAGAAACTTGAGCGACAGAGAATGTTTTCTGAACTTGGTCAAAAACACCCCTGTATTAGTCCCTGCAGAGGTATCGTAGCTCAGCCTGGCCACAGACCTGGAGGCTGCATGGGTTCTCCAGCAGCACAAACCAGGCAGCATCTGCCGAAGAAGCCACAGCACCTTGCACCCCTCTCTGCTTTCATCCCACCTGCATGCTGCCATGTTTGTTGAAAAGGAAAACATTCCTCTTTTTGTTAAATGGGAATGTGACGTGTGGCTGAATTGCTTCTTAACCTGGATTAATTATGTGCTCTGCCGGTTCAGCTCAGTGAATTCTCTCTCTCTATTCCCTTGAGGTCTACTGCTTAAGTTAATGATTTTTCTGACTATATGTGCTCTATTACCTTCACGAGAGACTGTGGAGTGAGGTCACCATTAATGTTTTAACATCTACGTGTCTGATGAATTTACTTTTACAGAGTTGTAGTTGCCCCTTTTCTAATTGTCAGCTCTAATTTGAAGTAAGTTGAGATCTGCAAACAACCAAATTGCCCGATTCTATCTAGGAGACTGCTTTAGTAAGTTTGAGCCAGCAGGATGGTCAATCAGTGGACTCAGGGTCCATTTTTTTTATAACCCTACCAATGCTGGACTTTAGCTCTCTTGTTACTCTAAACCAGGGGCTCTTCACCTTTTTGTTTCACAGACCCCTTTGCCAGTCAGGTGAAAACCACAGACCCCTTACTAAATCCACACTCTCCTGTGTATTATTTAATAAGCATATCACACCCGCACCAACACATCCCCACAAGAATAATTTTTTTCGAATTTTCAGTTCAAGCTCACAGACCCCTTGTTAAGAACCCCTGCTTTAAACTCTGCCAGCACTCCCTGCTGAGATCCAGAATAGACGTTGCTGCTGGCTCTGTCGGCTTTTTCCCCTTTTTGCCCCTTGGACTTCACAGGGGATCTGGTTCAGTAACACCAGTAATTCCTATCCCTTGCAGCTGACCACACTGTATGTGGCATCTTCGACCTTGACCTCATTGGGTGCTTCTGTTAGTCTAGGAGATGTTGCCACTCTTTCTGATTATCTAAGGGTTTGTGCCTCCTTTCAGAAGGAGCCCAGCGTGGAATTTTCTGACCTGCAACTTTGCTTTCTTTGTCAGGTTCATTTGCAGTTCAGCCCTCAGAACTCAATTTTGGGGAGCGTCCCATCTCTCGTCAGCGGTGTTTCCATCTAAGGACGCCAGCCTGTCTATTTGCAGACATGTTCTGGATCCGTTTTCCTAAAGCCTGTTGTCTGCCTGCAGCTTTATACCAGAGCTTCCTCCTTGGCCCTTAGAATTGCTACGGTAGTTATTGTCAACTTCGGTTTGATTCCATACGTCATTTCAAATGCAAGTTATAATTAACTGCTAATGAGTGAATCTCATGAAAATGCCAGGGAAATCCTTGAGAAATGTGGGGTAGACAAGAGGTTAAAAGCAATAGCTAGTTCATTTCCTGACCTCCAGAAATCGATTCCATATAAAATGGATGGTGTTAAAGGACTTACCATTTGCTTCCTTCTGACAGATATGAAATCGTAACGGTATATTTTTTAAAAATTAGCTTTTTAAGAAGGCTCCACTAGAGTATGCATTACTGGGTCCTTCCCAGGTCATTTCGATCTGGGTCAGCCCATTAAAATAAGCCAAAGTGACCTAATATATATGGAAAATGTTGATAGGCCAATAAACTTAATGTTTGTTTTCAGAAAATATGCTTGGGATTCAAGAAATAGTCTTGAGTCTGGGGATATGTGACTTTATTATACTCCTTAAACCTCCAATTCTGTAAGACAGAATTTGGAGTCCAATTTGATCCATGTCTATAGAAAAACAAAATTGTGGTACTAATTTGTCTGAAAACCCGAATAATACCCTGTAAAATAGTGAGTTTATTTAGTGTTTAAGGACAGTCTGAAAAGGAGAAGAGTTTTGGGAGTTGTCAGTGCATGAAATTCCATGTTTTTTCGGCAGAGTATTGTTTTTGTTTGGGGTTGGGCAGAAGATTTGAAAGGAGGCAATATAAAAAGCACATGATTTAATAAAAAAAGCCTGAAGCCTCAGTAATGGTGTCAGTGGAAAATCATTTTAGTGTTTAGCATAGTTGGGGGCGTAAATAGTCATGGGTAGGAAATGACAACGGATGGGATTAGGATGGACAATAAGAAATATACACATATGATAAGACATATTTTGATAGTCCCTTTTACTTTTTAAAACTGCTCTCATTAACATTATTTTCTTTGATTGTGAACACATTCCTGTGTGGATAGAAGGGAAGACCTTAATTATCTCGTTTTCACAGATGGGAAAACCAAGACCAGGAAATGTCAAGTGTCTTGTCAGTGTGACTCGGAGGCAGTATGTGGACGGCCTCGGGCGCTCTGACGGTCCTGAGAGGCTCTGAGTCAGTCAGCGCGATTCAGTGCTAGAGTAACAAGTGGAACAGGGCTGTGGGGTCCTTACGCCCATGACCGTCCATCTGTTCAGTGGCTTTAACTTCTAGTAAGTGCCTCAGGTTCTTCTTTGGCAACAGGGTCACTAGGAAACCTGTCCTGTTGCCAATGGTCATGTACTTAAGCTTTCCTAGAATCACTTAATGAAAAGCTGAGAGAAGATCGAGATCCTCTCTTGGGAATAGACAGATGCCTGATGAAGTTTTTCAATTTGCCAGTATGAAGTATCTGGGCTGTCCTGCCGAGCTGTGCATATGAAGTGGTCATTTTGTGCAGAAAGAACACTTAAAGGGAAAACTGTTTATTTCCAAAGTTAAGTTGATGCAACACTCATCCGTACTCGTGGATCAACTCCCCCTGAAGCAGGTTAGGCTCTGCTCCTTGGCCCAACACACCCAAAAGAAGCAAGAATCTTTAAATGTAAGTAATTCTCTGGCCACCTAATCCCTTGTTTAGACCAATTCTTTAAAATGTAATTCTCACAATTGCCATAGTAGACAAATACCTATATATTGTTTCCTTTTCAGGAACCACTGTATTATTTCATTAGTAGCTATTACCAATTTGTGAGTGAAGAAATTATCATCTTTTCCATATACATGTTTTGTGTGTATACCTGCTTGAATAGGAGTACCCCTGAGGGTATACTCCCCCAGCATAGCTCAAGAAATAAGGACTTTTAACTGTAAAATAGCCAAATTTGGTGTTCACTTGGCCCACAAGTACCTTTTGCATTCCCACTATGAGCTGGTCTCTGTTAGGCTTGAAATATGAAAAGAAACAGAACAGATACCCAAACATGTTGCCCAAAGGGAACTTGGAGACTAATCTCCAAGGTCAACACGTTTGTTGCGTTTCATGCTTTTGAATGGTTGGATAAAAATGGAAGGTTTCTGGCAGTAGGACATCACAGCTGCATGTTTTTTATTTGAAACTTCTTCCTATGTGATCTGGTTAATAACAGGTTAATGAACCCCCAAAGCCAGTAACTTGGATTTTTGTTAAAGATTATACTGTGGGTTTCCTTCTGCCAAGTGAAATTCATTCATTCACTCACGCATTGATTCATATATGCCTAAAGTATCTGTACCAGGCATTTTTTTAGGTGCTGAGGAACATCAGGGAACAGCATAGACCAAAACTTCTGCCTTGCAGTATAGATCTAGAAGGGGGAAAAGACAATAATCAACACAGATAAATAAAGATATTTTACATCAAATAAGTGCCAAGGAAAAATAAAATAAAGAAGGGAAGGGCAATATAAGGTTTGTATTGAGGGACACATTGATATTTTATATAAAGTGGCTTGGGTAGGCTTCTGTGAGAAGGTGACTTTTGAATAAAGATCTGAAGGGGTTGAGTAAACCAGTCGTATAATTAATCAAGAAAAGATCATTCCTGGAAGAAGAGATAGCAGGTGCAAAGGCCCTGCCTGGCATATTCCAGACAGAGCTAGGAGGCTCTTGTGGCTAGAACCGAATAAGCAGTGGGGAATAGGTGAAGAGAAGGTCAGAGAGGTAAGAGAGGTCAGATCTTACAGACCATAAGGGCCAAAAGAAGGACATTAGGCAAGCAGAGGAGTAACACAATCTGACTCGTTTGAACAGGGTCATTGTGGCTGCTGTTTGGGAGAATAGATTATAGGAGGGCTGGAGCACAGCCATGAGACCAGTTAGGAGGCGATAGCAGTAACTGTCAGAAAGTTCGAGGTGGCTTGGACCACAGTGTTGGAAGTGGGGAATGGTGAGAATTGGTTGGATTCTGGATTTAGTTGAATGGTGAAGCCAATGTGATATGCTGATGGAGTGGGTGTAGGTGAAAGTGAGGGAACAAGACAAGCATGACTAGGGTTTTGGGCTTGAGCATCAAAAAGATGGAAGTGCTATTGAGTGGGATGGGGTCAACTCCAGGAGAAGCAGGTTGGGAGATGGTGGAGCTCTGGTGCACATGACTTGAGTTTGAGATACCTCTGCCGACGCTAAGTGGAGATAGTGGTATGGGCAGTGGGAGGTATGGTTCTGGCACGCTCCAACATTTAGAGGCCAGAAAGAGCAGGAATCAGATGTGAAGACCGAGGAGTGATCAGTGAATAGTAGAAAAACCAGGTGCATACTGTGGCCTGGAGTTCAAGTGATCAGGTGATAGAGGTTGTGGTGGTTTGGAGTTATGTCCCCCATTGTACCCTAGAAAAACATGTTATACTTAAACCATTCCTGTGGGTGTGAACCTGTTGTAAGCAGGACCCTTTGATGGGTTCCTTCAGTTAAGGTGTGGCCCAGTTCAATCAGGATGGGTCTGAAGCCTGTCACTTTAGTCCTTTGTAAGACACACAGAGAGAAAGGCAGGAGTGGCCAGAAACTGAAGGTCAGTGGAAGCCAGAAGAGAAAGGAGAGGTTGTCATGTGCCTTGTCATATGACAGAGGAGCCAAAGGACCAAGGGTCACCCGTAGCCAGCCCCAGAATGCCAGTCTTGGGAAAGAAAGCATCGCCTTGATGTGGACTTTTTCCCAGCCTTAAAACCGTGAGCTAATAAATTCCGATTGTGTAAGCCAGCCCATTGCATGGAATTTTGAAGGGGGATGTGATCAAGTGTGTCAGAACTACTGGTGAGTAAGGGGAAGACTGAGAATTGACCCTCAGATTTAGCAGCATCAAGGTCAGTGGATTGGTTGGGACAAAAGCCCGATCTGAGTTAGAGTCAGAAAAAATGAGAAGAATTGAAGGCACAGGGCAGATAATGGTTTCTAGGAGTTTTGTAGCAAAGGAAAATAGGGAAATGGAGGATCAAGAGAAGGTTTTTTTTTTCTTTTGGGGGGTGGAGTTTGTTTGTTTAAGATGCAAGAATGACAGACTCACTGGGGCCCTGTCCTTCCACCAGTGAGTGGGATGGGATCTCAGGCACGTGGAGAACTGGCCTTAGACACAGGAAGAAAGGGCAGGAATTGCTTTCACAGATGCAAATAGGTGGGGAGATGTGCTGGTGCTCCTTGTGGATGTTTTCTTCTGTTGGCTTTAGTTTTCTCAGTGAAATGCAAATGTAAGGAAAATTGGAAACAAAAGAACTTTTAAAAACTCACCATTATATTAACCCAAATTTTATTCTCCCGTCTCTGTTTTCATTGTCCTTTCTTTTAAGCTAGCCTATTGGCTCTTTCAAATTAAAATTCTCACTTGGCAGTGGATGTTTATCCTTTTTTTAAAAAAAATAAAATTACCAAGCTTTTGATGGGGACCTTTCCTAACTGATGTGTTTCAAGGGTATGACCAGCGATAGGACTTTTGTCTGTATAAATAAAACCTACAGAACAGGAATTCTGCTCTTAGTACAATGGAATAGAGTGTAATATAGCTTTGGGAACCTCTGGATGAAAAGTAAATCTAATTCAATCATTTTAGGATCAAGAAACTCATTTTACATTTTAAATGGTTTATTTTCTGGGCCATAGTCAAGGAAATTAGATTCAACATTTAAAGCCTTTAAGACCAGAGATTCTCAATGGGTGTGGTGGAGGAGAGGGCTATGCAGTCTAAATAATACAGTATTTTATATTTATTATTTAGAGTGCAAATTGCAGAAATTAATGCTTCGCTGGATATTCTGGACTGTGAAAAGATAAAATTACAGCGATACCCCCTCTCCTGTTATAGTTTATAAAAAGTGGTCGTTGGTTTAAACTGTAAAACTGAGCTTTGGGTATTCACTTCTTCGTTTACTTGGTCTTAAATGGTAAACAATGCCTAATACGTGTCTGATTTGAGAAGCTTAAGTGGCTTCTCAAATCCCCTCGACCACGGTGTGCTTGCCCTAAGCCAGTAAGTTCCCTTGAAGCGCCTTGCTGGTGTCATACTAAGAACTCTTTGATAGGAAAAGAAGAAAACTTAATTCTTTTTTTTTTCCCATTAATTTTTGATAATTGATTCCTAAAGTAATCATGGTTTGGCAGAAGTGAGATTGTTTCCCTTTCCTGTACCCTGATTGGATTGAAGCACTGAGGCAGCTTTTAACAGTGATAACAGACTCTGGAGGCCCAGGACCACTGCGGGTGGGGGGCTGTAGCCCCTTGTCTCCTCTTGAGGAGTTGCTCCTGCCCGTCCTTTCCAGGCTGAGTCGCCATATTGCACAGGTGCAGGGCTGCCGAGGACCAGCTGGTACCCAGCGGGGCGTGGTGAGTATACCAGCCCTGCATCCCTGGGATTGATGACTAAGTTGAGCCACGCTCAGGAAAGAGTTGGTGCCAGAGAGTCATGTTTTCAGAAAGGGGGAGATTCACATGAAGAATTCACTGAGCTTGTTGTGCTTTCATTTGGCTCTATGGGATATGTATGTGTCCACAGAAGTGATGTAAATTTTTCCTCCTACTTCTGGGCAAATGGCCCCAAAATAAATACTTGCTATTTGGGAAAATAAAAACATAAGCCTAGCGATGACTATTCTAACTGAAATCTTCAGAAGTCTCTCTCTGTCTATGTGCACGTCATTGGGTCCTGACTGACCTAATGAAGAGGTGAGTATATACAGGACTTGAATTTTTCATTCCTATCACCTTAAATCAGGGCCAAGTCCAAAGAAGGGGCAAGGACTAACTTCACACAGTGCTTACCCCCAGCTGCTTCTTTCCTTATAATAGTACATTTATTGGGCCCCTAATAATATGCTGTTTTGCTTTGTTTTTCTTTAATATTCTCTGCTTTTTCTTTCCACAACTGTGTTTTTCATAAAATGAGAGCAGGGATCTGGTCCTAGGTTTCTTTGAGCATCTGGAGCATTGAAAAGTGTTTTTTACATAGTAGGTGTATCACAGAGACCTGAAAATCAGAACTGAAGTATATTCCCTCTGTTTTTGTGTGTGAATGGAAAAATGTGATGTGGAGAGGAGATTCGCTATTTTTATGTTGCTTTGTTGACTCCATCTCTCCCATGAGAGGTACTTTCTTTTTCACCACCAAATTTCATTCATCTGTCAAGAATATTTAAAGTAGACAGATCTTAATGTCTGACAAAGCATTAAGCATTCTCTGTGTATTTGTACCTAATAAGTGATCCTCTTTCCCATTAACTTCTGAGGGGAGTCATTTTTGAGGCTGCATATCATACATATCCAGTTGATGGCAAGTAGCTGTCCAGTTTATAGTGGCTTAAATTAATAGGGGGCATAATTTTTCCTCCCATTGTAAAAAGCGCGGTCCCCGGTGTTGTTCTAGCTGCTCAAAGTGACAGGGCCTCTGGTGGAGCTTCCTGCCTTCCTGGCCCCTTTGTCCTGTGCTGGCTTCCATCCTCCTGCTAGTCCCTCACTGTTACAAAATGGCTGCTCAGCTCCGGACATTTTGTTGGTGATGAAGGCAGGAAGAACAAAAGGTTTCCAAGAAACCAGCTTCCCTCCAGCAGATTTCCACTTATATCTCATTAGCCAGTGTTATGTCCCATGGTCACTCCAAGCTTCAAGGGAGACAAGAAAAGGAAATGTAATAGCCTTCCCTGCCTCCGTGGTAAAGGCAGGCCGGGAAGAAGAAAGCTGTACCAAGCAAGGTGTATCAAGTGCTCTGGGAGCTGAAGAGACATTGATGCGTGAGGGGTCTGAGGACGGGTGGGAGGGATGAGAGGAAGCAGCTGCAGAGACAGCCTGAAGTGTGATAAGACAGGGAGTGTTCTGAGAATGGCTCCTTGTTCTCTTTGATCCAGATGTAGGCGAGCAATGAGGCTAAGCGTGTGGGTGAGGCCTGCTTGTGAGCAGTCCACGCCTTCACCTGAGGAGTCTGGATTTTAGAGTACTGCAGCATGAAGTGTGGGTGTGGACGATGGACCAGCTCAGGGAGACAGGTGGGAAAAACCCCGCAGGGCGGCTTACTTACAGTACCCACAGGGGAAGGGCAGTAAAAGCCTGCACTAAGACCTGACGGTGGTGATACGCAAAAAGGAATGAATCCCAGAGAGTCTTCTGAGGTTGGTGGCTCTTGGTGATCATGTGAGTGATTGGGGGAGGCTGAGTCAGGGATTGCCCTAAGGCCCCTGGGTTAGCCTCAGGCTTTGACACCTGTTGTTACCTGTTCACAGAAGCAAGAGGAGGAGGAGACCCAGGCTGAACCTTCTGTCAGGTTGGCCAGAGTAGCCAAAATGGTTTTATCCCTCCTTCCAGCGTGAGGGTGAGCTACATCTCCACTGATATGTACCATAGTTTGCAGAGTCTCGAATAAGCTCCCTATCAAGGTAATACCCGCCCCCAGGCCCCCCAGACATGCTCAGTGTAGAATGTTTAGAATGTGGAGAAAAACATAAAAAAACAAAATTATCTGGGGCACCATAGTCCCAAAAGAGCTGTTGTGTTCACATTTCTTTACAATAAAACTGCCACCCATCCCTGGTGCTTCTTTAAAAGAAACGCTACAAATTCATATATTCAATACCTATTTATTGTTTTCTCTTTGCAGCAGCTCTTCTAGGCACTTGGGAATACAACAGTAAACAGATTTTTGAATAGTTTTAGTTGGGGAGATAGATTTGGAGCTCAGAAAAAAGGTGAGGACTAGTAAATTTGGGAGTCATTAGTAAATAGATCAGTGGCTCTCAACCTTAGCTGCATATTAGAATCACATGGGGAGCATTTTTTTTTTTAAAGATATCCAGGTGTGGCAGTTTGAGATTATTTTATGAATCCCCAAAATAGAAAGATTGTGTTTGTATACTAATCTGTTCCTTGGGTGGTACCCTTTAATTGCATTAAATTCAGCCGAGGGGCCTTTGATTAGATTACTTGATAAGCTAGCTTCAGGGCTTTGATTGGACTACATCAGTGAGGCGTGACTCAGGTTGAGTTTCTGCCTCCTTACTGGGTCCGATGTAAACCCAGAGACCCAGACCCAGTCCGACATTGGAAAAGGGAGCTGCCATGTTTGATGCTGCCATGTGAGAGAGGCTTTGCCCTTGGCTGGGCTGCAAAGAGGGAAGCTCCCAAGAGGCTCAAGAAGCTGAGGTCTAGAGGGAGAGAGAGAGAAGGCCCAGGAAGAGACAAGCCCTGTGCCAAGTTTGCCTACAGCTGCACAAAGGCGGGGGCCTCGGTAGGGACTGGCGGCCATCTTGCTTTGCCTTGTGCCCAGATAACAGAATCAGCAGTAGATGACTTTGGTGATGAGAAAGCACCTCTCCTGGTGCCTCGATTTGGATATTTCACGACCTTGGAACTGTAAGTTTTTACCCCATATAAGTGTCCTTTATAAAAGCCAACACATTTTCTGGTACTTGGCATCGGCAGCCCTTTGGCAAACTAAAACACCAGGCCTGCACTCCATCTCAGACCAATGGCAATGGATTTCTAGTAGATTTAAGAACTCCCCGGGTGAGTCTAATGTGCAGTCAGGGTTGAAGGCCCACAGGTGTAAAGACGACATTGAAAGCCATGGGTCTGGGTGAGAGCAGCCAGGGCACAGCTGCCCAAAAGATAACAATGGATTCAGTCAGTAGGGTACCCCAGGCTAAGGGCTCAGCCCTTGGCTGTTGGTTGGCACAGTGTTTCTCTTTTTCTGGTCCGTGGGGTGAGAAGGGTAGGAAAGCCTGACCCAGGGAGTGAGTGTAGATGAAGAAGTCTGTGGACCAAACCTTGAAGTTCTCTCTATCTAATGTAGTGGGCTTGCAGGGGAGGAAGGACCAGGCAGAGGAACTGAGAAGGCTCTGAGAGGTGAGAGCAGCTGTGAGAGGGAGGTGTGCCCGAGGCCAAGGGGAGGAAGTACTCCAGAAGGAGGGGTAGTCAGTTTGGTCAAATGGTCCTTAGAAGTGGAAAAATGTGAGGTTGGGATTGACTTGGAGATTTGGCAAGATAAAAGCCGTTGGTGATCTTGAGTGGTCAGAGTCCTTTGAGTGGAAGCGCCTATCGGACCAGCTAAAGGGAAGTGAATGTTGAGTCCAGCTATTCCCACTAGACCAGCTAGCAGTGAGCGAGGCCTCTCTCGTTGGCGCACTACCTCTGTTTCCTCTCTTAAAATGCAGCATTTCCGTGACTTAGAAAACTTTATTCAAGATGACTTTGTTAAGTCAAATATTTAATCTTTTGGAATGTGGTACATGAATCCCCTTATTAACATGTCAGTTTCCTACGTGGTGTGTCATGTCTTCCTTTCACTTTAGTCTCTCTTTAATTTGATTTTGCTGTAGATAAAATCCTCACCATTTCCCTGGGCATGTGCAGTTTTGCTTTTGCCAGTCTGCCTCGGGAGAGTGTGTTCTAGCTCAATGAATCCCAGCTACTACCCGTGTGGTGTAAGCAGTGGTGTCAGACCTCATGCCCTGTTATGTAGTAGGTGCTCAGTAAACAATCGTTGAAACTTAGGGCGAAAAATAACCTAAGGAGTCACTGCAGCTGCCATGGAGAGGAGCCTGCCCTTGCCACCCTGCTCCTCCTCTGTGCAGCCATTGATGGTGTGCACTCAGGGCCTGATAAAGGTCAGAGGTTTGATGCTGAACGGGGCTGCTTTGCCTTTTGGTTTCCATTCCACTCTGGTGGATTTTCAAGGAATCCTTGTGCACTTATGGTATAGCAGTTCCATAGGATGGAAATTGGGTCCAGTTTGACGGACTGTGTGTGTAGCTGATTGCAGTGAAGTAGCATTTTCTAGAACATTGTGTGGCATGACAAGTTTGTAAAACCAGGAGCCATGCCTGGGACTGCAACCCTCCAGCCTGGCTGTTGGATTTGGGCTCCTTCAAGAATTGTGTTCCACATTGCACTAGAGCCGACAACTGATTTCTTTAAATCCCTTGAAACTATTGAAGAAAGCCCAGAATTTATTCCCCCTTATTCATCTAGGCCCTCTACTTTTAGTTATCTACAGCCTGGGAATTTGTATCCTCAAAGAACATTATGAGGTCTTAATTTTCCCATCCGAGGATGTTATAGCGTCATTCCAGATTTGGGGATTTTAAAATTGTTGGTATCATATTTGGCTGTACTTTAATGTTTGTAAGTACCATACTTCTATATTATAATTTATCTTCTGTTTATATGGTATGGCTTACTTTTAGTACTGGGCTGGATTTTACTTTAAGAAGTCATTTTAGTTTGCTAAAAGCAGCCAATGCAAAATACCGGAAATGGGTTGGCTTTTATAATGGGAATTTATAAAAGGGTCAAGCCACAATGAAGTACTCCAAAGGCCCCCAGCTGAATTCAGTCCAGTCAAAGGGTCCCACACCCACAGAAATGCACCAATTTAAGAACATAAAAAAAAAACAAAAACAAAAAAAAACATAATTTTCTGGGGGCCACAAAAGACTCAAACCAGCAGATTAGTATAAAACGTCCTACTAGAGGTGTGTAGATAAGAAACTGTATCTTTTCCTACATCCAAGCTTCAAAAACTCAACTGTTTTACTTTTTTCATTATAGATATATTCAGACACTTACAAAAGTACAGAAAATTGTACAATGAACATTTTATGTTCCCATAAACCAACTATTAACATTCTGAAACTGGCCGTTCTTGTTTCCTTTAACCCGCACACCACCCCCACCTTGCCTTCCCTTTACTTTCCTGGCTTATCATATTAGTTTTTGCTAGCTTGATGCTGTGGTAATATGGTCCCCCAAATCGCAGCGTTTTACAATAACGAAGGTTTATTTCTTGCTCAAGGTGCATGTGGGTCCCTGTGGTTCTGCTGAGCGTCTTCAGCTTGGGACCACCTGGTTGTGAGGACCCCATGCCAGCCTGTTTCTGAGAGGCTCCAGCACTGAGTGGGCCCTAAGCCAGAGCCCAGAGAGGGGCGATTTCTTAGGAGAGGTCTGTCGGAATCGTCAGGTACCTGAGAAATTAAAAGGTGCTGTGTTTTATAGCAGAGACAATGTGATAGCACTGGTTTAAATTAATCTGCCTGCCCCCCATCCCCACCCCCACCCCCAGGGGCAGTGGGTTAATGCCTGAGTTTCCCTCATAGCTGCTCCAGGGGAAGTTAGCATTTGGAAGACCCTAAACTGAATCTACTCTCCAGAGGATGTTTTAGGAAGTGCTTAAATATCTGGACTAGAGAAGCCGTTAATTAGCATAAGGAGTGCTGAACATAATTTTGCACTGGCAAAATCGGTGGCTTTGATTGACTAGAAATATTGTTCCCTCCCCTTGCATGAAGGGTTCTCAGAGCTTTGGAGAATCTAGGAAACTGATTTCCTTCAGAATGAGTAGTCAAGGTCGAGGACTCCAGCTCACTCTGTGTTCTGCCACTTGATAAAGGATCCTGAGGATTCTGCCACCAGTTCTGAGCAGGACGTAGTTGAACGCGGCTGCCAGAATTGGGTTGCATCTGCCTCCAGTGACTCCTTCATGGAACTACTTGTTCAAGTACCTGAAGGAGAGAGCTTAACTCCCTGAGCTTACAAGAACAGGTGGTGTGACTTTTCGTTGTAATCTACCACCTAATCGTGACATTTCCGTGGAGGGAACCTCCGCTCTGACCTACCTTTGATCATTGGAGCCCGCTGGTTTCTGCCCATAAGAATGTGCCCATTAGACTGGGAGGCCCTGTTGGCTTGGGTCAGCTCGCAGGGGGAGGGAGAAGTGCCTGAGAAGCCTCCGGACTTGCCGGTTGGAGGATCATAGGTGTCCTCAAACCGCAGCCCCTGTGTAGGTGATTGTTCCCTAAGAGCCGCTTTTAAGCTCTCAGATTCTTCCCAGGGACAGCTTTAATACCATCTGCTCATCGGCATGAAAGATGTCTTGATGCCCGTGGGAGACCCAGTGGGCCTACAGATAGATCCTAACTAGTATGCCTGGGCGCAGCGCGGCCAGTTCCAGCCAGCGGACACACTGCCGGGACGGCTTCCTCTCTTTCCGCACAACATACCCGTCTACCTTCCGGAGTACCTTATATGTGCCCGCACTTGTGCGAAGTGCTTCGCATGGTCATTCCACTTAATCCTCATAATACCTGCATGAGGTAGGAAGTGTTAGTCCCATTTCATAGTCACATTTGACTAAGGCAGGACCTCAGGGCTCACAGCTGGTAAGAGGCAGAGCCTGGATACAAATGTAGGAAATGTGATTCCTCAGCCTGTTCACCTAAACACTGCCTTTGGTTTACAAGTACATGTATTGATACTTGAGCAAAAGGGGTTCTTTCCACCTGATGCTGTAAAGACCAATTCCGGAGACAGCAGGGTTTCAAAGAGAGAATTTATTTGCTTGCACATAGCAAAGGACAGTGGCCTAAGGGCCCCAAATCTGCCTCTCTGAACTGCAGTAATGCCAGTTTTAAGATTTAGCAGTTTATGCTAATGATAATTGGGGTGGGGCTTGCTCAGGTCCTTCATTAATAAACATTAAGGGCTCTTTAACGACATAAAACAGGATAAGGGTTTTGTAGGCAAGGTTAGTTACAAGATCTTTACAATCACAATCATCCAGCATCAAGGCATCTGGGGATAGGAGGGTACAAGCTCAGCAGTCACAGAGTTCCACAGTCACATGGTACAGGTTGTCTAGTTTTACAATCAGTAGCAGAGGTCAAGTCATCTGGATTCCAGTTCAGCAAGTTTCAGTAACTTCAGGTATTTACTTTTGATTGTTCTACAATATATAGCAAGTAAAAAGGCACCTCTATAATGATTCGGTAATCATAGTCATTTGCAGATTCTTAACTCGCGTTATAATATTGCAAAAGGACTTTTTTGTTTGCACCTTCCTCCCTGTGTTCTCAAGGCCCTGAGCCCTCAAAGTCTTTAAGGTCTAATGGGAAAGAAAACACAAAAAGAAAAATAGGTTCACTATTCTCCAGAAACCTCTGCCTCCCAAAGGTTTAGAGATTTCCACCAAGGCAAAAGAGAATTTTCTCCTGGGGACCGCATACAGAAATCACTGTGAAAGGGGAAGTGGAGATGTGCTTTGGTTCAGCAGCCCTCTGAGGCGCCCCCATCCCATGGTATAATATGAGTTTAGGGCCCCTTTGTCTTTAGTGCTGGAGTTAAGCTTCTTAAGCCATCCAACAAGAGTTGGATGGGGATGGGTGTTGGAATGCAGCCTCAGGGAAATGGCTGTCCTTGTCATTAGCATTTTTCTATGACCCATTTAGCCTGTCTTCCCACAGGGAACATGCCAGACTGTTCCCTGGGGAAAATAAACTTAAATCCTGAGTTGTCTGCATAGCATCCATGCCCAGGGGAAAAGGCCCATGGCATGAATTTTATTTTATTTTTGTTGTTGTTGGCTTTTCATGGCATGAATTTTAAAACCCTGTTTTCAAAATGCATCACTGGGAAACCTTTACAATATAATAACTTTTAAACCTCTGAGTTGTGATTGCTGCAGGATAATTATGTCAAACCCAAAGATGGCCTGAGAGAAGTCTCAGGTGGAGGAAATATTGCTTTGGTTAATATATTAGGAAGCCTAGTTCAAAATACTGGGGCTTTGGGAAAAACCAGAACAGTTGTCTCCATTGGCTTCTTCAGCTTTTCTTCACTTTTTTCATTAAAATTTGTAAGAAATGGTCAAGAATGAGTGAAGGGGAAATAAAAAAGGAGTAGACACGCTAGAATATAATGTATGCTGCTTCCTCAGCTGTGCCATTTTCCACAGTAATCTGGCCTTCAGGTCAGGGCTCTAACGCTGTCTTCAAAGGTACCAGTGGTAGAAGAGTGGGTTTGTGTCTCAAGATAGAGGTCCAGGAATTGGCACCAGGTGGACCAGGGATGACCTGACATTTTGTCTAGGGTTGACCAAAGGTGGACAAAAGTGGTAAGAAATCCCGGGAGTACCCGAAAGTCAAAGGCAGCAGTGAGTCAAAAATAGGCTGGGCCAAGCAGAAGTCAGGGCTCCAGACTCCAGCAAGGGATTGGAACAAGTCAGAATTCCAAGCAGGTAGAGTGGGGGAATATAATGAAAAAACAAAATCTCTCAACCCAGGAAACCTCTCCACAAAGGTAGAAGAGCAAGAAAACCCATTTTACTATTGAATAAGCATTAAGTCCGAATGGGGTGCATCACAGGCCATCTGGTAAAGAGATGGCAAAGGTAGAAAGAGATCTCACCTAAGCGGGTACAACCCATTGCATACATGTCCTCAAGATAAAAGATAAAAATAAGAGCATTTGCCAGCACCCATTTGTCATGTCTTTCATCTTAAATTCATCTGAAATTGGGGCAGTGAAATTGCTGATTTCTTCCATAGTAAAAGTTCATATTTCTGACGGGTAGATAGTTATTAACTTGGAGCCTGATGCCTAAGTTTAACTCCCAAGGAAATGCTAACTTCCTTGATGTTTACACTTCAGTGTAATTGCTCCCAGGTCCTTGAGAAAAACATTCCTGAGTTTTGAAGCTGGCCAAAGCTTTATTTAACTTTTAAGAAGATTTACTCAATGGGGCAGAGAGGATTTACAAAGGGGGGTGGTGGTGGGATTTAATTTTAATTTTTTTAAAATTTATATTTACCCTTACAGTAGCCTGAAATGAGCTTAGGGCCTTTGGATTTTGAGGGTAGGGCCAAGTTTGTGGGAGCTCCCAGACTGGGTCAGCCAAGTCTGGTAATCATTGCCTTTGGTCACATCTGTCTAAGGGCCCTCAATCTGGAAATCCTCGGGGATTTCTCCACCTTTCTTTAAATTAGCCAAAAGGGTTAATATCGGAAATTAGTGAAACTGGCTGGACTGACCTCACCCTTTGTATGTGGCCATCTCCACTGAAAACCTGCCGTTGTGATGACTGCTCCAGGCGGAGCTCGCCTTTGTATATGAACATTTCTGTCAAAGGATGACCACCTTTCTCTGCTTTCTGTATATGAGAAGCCTGTCGCTGACTGTTTCCACTGTCCCCCTCGCCCTGATGCCTTGATGTCTGACAATGGTTGTAACTTTGTGACCCACCCTCATCCTGGCTCAGCCCCTTAAAGTTTATTAATGAAAGAACCTGTGCAAACCCCACCCCAATTACTCATTAGCATCCAGATGTTATACTATACTTTCTGCAAATCAGAGAGGCAGTTTTGGGCCATGAGGCCTACTGTGTTCCATTGCTTGTGCAACCAAATAAACTTTTTCTCTCTTTGAAACCCTGGTGTCTCAGGAATCGGCTTTAATATGCATCGGGAGAAAAGAATCTGCTTTTGCTCAGTATCATGGACTTTGGACACATTGGTTCAAATCCCACCTGCCTTGTACTTGTACTACTTAAATCTCTGAGTCACTTTATCTCTGCATGCATACCTGTGTCCCAGAGCACAGGTGGAGATTGAAAGAGACAGTGCCTTTGAAGGTAGCACTGTGCCTGGGACCTGATACACAGAGCAGGTGCTTTACATTTGTGTTCTCATTTAAACAACTCTAACTCTTCCCAGGTACGGGGAAGGAACAAGGGTTAACAGGTAACAAATTCAGAAGTAATTTACAAGTTCTGGGAGCGCATATTATCCTGGGCCATATCTCCTGACTTTTTCTTAAATGCTCTCGAGGACATCTCTCCCATTCCTATCTAGTACACTCTGATTTGGTTACTAAACAAGCTCCTCGGTGTTGCTACTATTTCTAGGCCAACCGGATGTGCTTGCCTTAGTCTGGCTCTGGTTACACCCTCCCCAACTGAGGTGGAGTAAATGAGGTGACATTTGTGGAAGCATCTGGGTCTTGCCAAGAGCAAGCTCTTTAATTTATGGTTTGGTAAATAATTGTCCCATAATTTTTAGTTTATCATAAAAATATTATACTTTTGTGGGCTTGAAGTCCTTAGGAAAGGATATTTTAAAAAAACACAAAACTCTGGAATGATCAGCAATTGCAATATTGACCTCTCTGCTCTCAAATGGGCTCCAGGATTAAAGTAATGGTGGGAAAATTTAAACTCCCTTTTATTTAGTTTATTTGATCCTAGACTTAAAATTATGTGTACTTAAAAAAAAAAAAGTTAATGTTATATAGCATGCTCCTTTTTAAAGGCTTTTTTTTTTTTTTTTAGATGATACAGTTTAATAATTTTGATGATATTTACCATGTCCTGTGTCCATTACTGTAAGGTAATGAAAAAC
>JAKSZT010026446.1:3459923-3500792 GCA_026826555.1 Tolypeutes matacus
CCCGTCCCCAATCCGCCTTGCTCTGGGAGCTTGCAGTGTGCGCCCTCCTACACTAAGGCCATCTTGGCCGCCTCCCGAGCTAAAGGCTTTTATAAATAATCTGTCATGCAATTTAAGAGAAGAAATATTAGGTATGTTAAAGGAGAACCTTTTCAGAGAAGTCATTAGCACTAAGAGGCGGAAGCCCATCTTACGTGTTCATGGTGAAGTTGAGAAGCTGCTTATGCTGATGGCAAGTTTATTTTAGCTTTGGTTAAAGGGGAATAAATCAAAACTCTGGTTTTTTTTTTTTTTTTTCCTTCCAATTTTTATGGTAACATACATAAGATAAAATGTGCCATTTTGACCATTTTTAAGTGTACAAATACTTACAAATACAAATTAAGTAGCAGTAATTACATTTACAATTTGCTACCATCATCACTATCCATTAGCAAAACTTTTTCATCGTCCCAAACAGAAACTCTGCACCCATTAAGCAAGAAGTCCTCATTTCCCCCTCTCTTAGATGCCTGGTAACCTGATCTGCTTTCTGTCTCTCTGAATTTGCTTATTCCTAATATTTTATAATATTTTATAAGTGGAATCATGTATTTGTCCTTTTCTGTCTGGCTGCTTTCACTTAGCATAATGTTTTCAAGGGCCCTCCGTGTTGTCCATGTATCAGAACTTCATTCCTGTCTGTGGCTGTGTAATAGTCCCTTGTTGGATATACCACATTTTGTTATCCATTCATCAGTTTGATGGACACTTGGGTCATTTCCACCTTTGGCTATTGTGAATAATGCCGATATGGACGTTGGTGTAAAAGCATCTGTTTGAGTTCCTGTTTTCAGTTCTTTTGGGTTCTTGTGAGTTGTTTCCTTGTCAGATTTTTTGTTCCCTGTAGCCTTCTCCTTCCCCGCACCCCCAACCACACACAAAGGCAGTCTCATGGAGTTATGGAGTGAAGGATTCCTATGTTTTTGAAATATGGCTGCATGGAATTCTGGGATAGCTATATTAATAATAGGTAATTTAGTCATTACTTCCTATTGGCTAGTGTGGCATGCCTTTTTTCTACCTCCAATAACGTAGCAAGGACATGAAATGATAGCCTCGATAGATGGTACATTTGAACAGCTCTTTGTTGTCTGCTGTAGTCTGGGAAGGTAAAGTACCTGGTGTTCCTTGTTGGGAACAGGTGTGGTCTTATTAGCAAGCAGTGCCTTTGAATGGCTGTTTCTTGTGCTATACTATTAGAGTATATAATATTTCCTGCAAAATTTACTAAACTGTACCTGAAAAATGTAAGTGGCCCATTTAGCACATTGATAAACCCGTGGTGGGTCAGAAGGTGGGACACATGATCAATAATCAGGGAGAGAAAAATGAAAAAACTACATTTTGAATTAGAATCAGAACAGAAGGACTTAGATTTTATACTGATTTCCAGGAAGCCAAGAGAGAAAATGGTAGGATAGCCAGCAGTCTCAAGTAAACAAAAACACTGTACACACGCACCTGCCAGGAGGCTGGGGAGGGAACCTGAGGAAGATTTGAAAGCTGCCTGGAACAAGGAGACCCAGGTCAGGGCCTGGGGCCGGCTCTGACCTGGAGCTCACAGAGCTGTGGACTGTGTGCCGCGTGCTGAGTGCGGCTAGTACCGTCCAGGAACGGCGTGAACCCCTAGGAATGGGTTCTGCCGGGAAGCTCCTGCGAGAGCATTCCTGGAGTTGTTATGCTGTTTCTGTTACTACGCTTTCTTTTGAGCTGGCAGTTTGCATAGTACGGAGCAGTAGAAGGAAGTGTCAGCGATCACATGACCCATTCTGCTGTATTCTCCCTACCGGCGACTTGAGGACCTGCCTGGACTGTTTTTGACCTGTTGTTTGTAGTAGTGGAGAATGAAGTAGAAATACAAGATGGTTAAAGAAGCAGAGGTGCTTATGTACTAAGGAATACTATGTTTACAGAACAGGGCAGATAGATCTTCATTACACAACGTGGAACAATCTCCTGGGTGTAACGTTAAATGAAAACACAGCCGTTGGAGAACATTACGTGGAGAATACTATTTATGATAAAAACAATAAAATTAAAATTTTCTGGAAGTATATAGATGTATGTAAATGCTTAGGAAAAAGGAACTATTGGATGCCAACTCATACCAGTAACCTAAGGAGAGAGATGGAGTTGAAGAAGAGGTGGGGGGAGATGTGGCTCAAGCAGTTGAGCACCTGCTTCCCACACGGGAGGTCCCGGGTTCGATCCCCATTGCCTCCTAAAAACAAAACAAAAAAGCAAACAAACCAACTCAGGGGAGCCAGTGTGGCTCAGTGGTTGAGCGCCATCTTCTCACATATGAGGTCTGGGGTTCAATCCTTGGCCCCAGTACCTTTAAAAAAAAAAAGTCAAGGGGACTTTTGCTTCATCAGTATTATTTGAGATTTTTACAATGAAAATGTACTTATGCATTAAGTAATATTTTCTGTAAGGTGCAATTTGATTTAAACTTTTACCTAATATTTATATTAGCCTCTTTGGAAAATGGCTCTTCTCTGAGCCATTGACATCCTGTCTTATTTGGCAGTGCCTCTGTAATTGTGTATTTATTGACAGACGACTATATACGGAGTTGTCAACATTTAAATTAAACAATAAACTGGAAGATCAAGATTTTACTGGACTTTATTCTCTGCTTATCACTTAATCAGTTATTGTTATAGATATTCCTTTTCCCAAGATTGCTGCTAATTCTTAGATTTCATGATTTTCTGTCACAATTTAGGGACATTTCTCTAGCCTTTTCTTCCTTGAGGAACCTGCCACTTACACGTGGCTTTCAGCCTGGATTCCGAGCATGCGGAGCTCAATGGTTTGTGCCCACATTCTCTGGCCCTGCTAGCATAGTTGACGGGCCTTGTGCCGGCCTACCTCCTGTTCCTGTGGAGTCAGCCCAGGCCCTGTGGTCACCTACCATCTCTGTGACAGTTCCACAGCTGTGTGTTCATCCCTGAACACTGTTTTCCCTCTCTCCTTTCTCTAATTCCAGAGACTCACCATCATATTCAGCTCCTTGGAGCCACAGGAGGGACGTGATTGCTGTTCTTTCAGTGGTGACCAGTGGTGACCAGTCCCACCACCACCTCACCATAACCTCCTAAGAAAAAACGCCAGGACCGGAGTTCACTTTTGATTTGTCATCGACCTTTGTATCACATACCATCTGGGGTGGGACAGCAGAGAGGTTATGGGCTCTACTTACTATTTGTATGGTCTTGAGCAAGTTGTCTAAGCTCTTAGAAACTCAGCCTTCTCATTTGTAAAGTGGAAATAATGTGTTTAGGGTTATGAGTCCTTTTATGAAGATTCAAAATTACGCGTGTACTCAGAAGCACGCACACACACACATAGCAATCAGCAAGGGGCAGCTGTTTTCCCTGGGTATTTGAAGCTCATCTTCCTCCTTCACAGAACTTCACTCTCCTCAGATTGATGCATGGTGCCCCTTGCCTGAGTTACTCCTGATTGTTCTCCCACCATGCTACCATCTCTAACTGAACTCCCACTGCAGAAGGTGCATGTCCCACATGTGGTACCCAAAGCCATTTGCTAGGATCCTCCGGCTTGTAGAGTCAGTGTGTTCTTGTGATCCACCTCTCAGCACTCTAAGCATATAGCTGCAGTGTCCTAACCACTCACTCTTGCCTCTGTCTCTCTGGTTGTTAACGAGAGCCACCAGTGCTTGAACAGAAGGAACTAGAAGTGTTTAGAAAAGTATTAAACGAACGGGGCAGTGAAAAGTGACATCTAGGAAAATGCAGACCACTTGCATCTCACGTGACCTCTGACCTCTTACACTTGTGTGTCCTTGGTCACATATTTTGAGTGAAGCCCGTATTAGGGTTCTCCAGGGAAGCAGGACCAACAGGATACATGCATATGTAAATATTATGAGATTTATTATAGGAACTGGCAAGCCCAAATTCCGTAGGGCAGGCCTAAAATTAGGAACTCTGGTGAAGGTTTCAGTGAATTCCCCAGGACAAGCTGCCTGGCTGAAGTAGAGATTGAAATGTTTTCTGACTGCTGAAACCATCAGTTCTCCCTTTAAGGCCTTCAACTGATTGCATGAGACTTCTCTCATTGTTGAAGGTAATTCCTTGGTGATTGTAGATGTAATTAGACATAGATGCACTTCACTGACGGGTGATTTAAGTCCACGAAATATCCTCACAGTAACAATCAGGCCAGTGCTTGCTTGACCAAACAACTGGACATGATAACCTAGCTCAGTTGACCCATGAGCGTAACCATCACAAGCTGCTTTTGTCCTTGTCGCTGTCTCTGCTCAGTCTAGTTTAGACCTCCCTTGAGCATCCTCTCACTCGTATACAAACTTCCTTTTATAGGCAAAGTAGCAGAAGCTGTACTTTCCCTGTAGTGTAAAAGGGTTTAAAGGGATGAATTGAGTTTCTCCATGTGCAGGTTTCAGAAAATTTGCTGTCGAAAAGGAATTATGAAGATGGGTATGGCAAGACACCAGGAAGTTAACCATTTATTAAAACGGTAGAGCAAGAACTTATTTCCAAGAAAGGAAGGGGCAGGAGAAAGGAGTCAACCTGGCCTGAAGTCTATTCCTTGCTCTACAGTGAGTTTCTTCCACTCCAGTGTTTACTGACTTTGTTGGGTAGCACGCTTTTGGGGGAGCCTGGAAAGATACAAAGTAGGGGAGGACATGGTCTTTACCTGGGAGGGGCAGGTCACAGTCCAGTGGGAAAGAAAGCAAACATGCTAAAGTTCAGGATTGCAAATTAAAGTCTGTCTTACAGAAGAGAAAACACTGCAATCAATTTCCTCAAACCAATATCTCTTCTGAGATTGATTTCAGAATCTGAGACTTCTTGCAGCATTTTTTTTTTTTTTTTTGAAAGTGTGCATCAAGCTAAGTTAATGGAGAATTATCCATCGTTCCATATCTAAATAAAGAATGTAAGTAAATGGGAGTATATAGTCTACAAGCAGGTCAATTGCACTTTTTCCAGAAGCATCTGGTACATGTAAAGCAGTTGCATACCATTGATCGACTGAGTAGCAACCCACAAAGTTTCTCTGTCTTTCTGGACCTCGTTCAGGAGGACTTAAGTACCAGAAAAATCAGAAGGCCTATAAGTAGCATGGCATAGACCCAGATTAGGTGTCAAGGCCAAATTTCTTAGGAGACTGTCACCAGTATGACACTACTATACACAGTACTAGTTATGGCAGGAATCCTAGCAATTGTAGAATAGAAGTTTAGAACACAAGACTATTTGTCAGTAGAAGTAACTAAATTTATGATGTCATTTTTTTCCCATCGCTTTGTTATATGCTCAATCTTTTGGGCCCTAAAATTATGAGTAGCCTTAAAATTTTTAAGAATGGGGAAGTGGCTGTGGCTCAATCAGTGGGGCTCCCGTTTACCATATGGGAGGCCCCGGGTTCGGTTCCCGGGGCCTCCTGGTGGGGGTGGGCCCGCCCGCACGGCATGGTTGGCTGACCCGGCGAGCACGAGCAGCAAGGGGGTGATAAATGAATAAATAAATAAAATCTTTAAAAAAAAAAAATTTTTTTTTTAAGAATGTTAAATATGTAGGATTTATTAACATTTTGCTTAATTCTTTATGGTTTATAATGGATATTTACGTGATTATACACTTTGAAAACATGAGCTTTGCTGCTGCATGATTTCTCAGGGGGCTCTACTGACTGAACTTGAGTGAATTATTGAATACTTCATTACAATTCAAAAGACTGAAGGTTTCTGTCTGATGCATTAAGCTGTGTGTTCAAAAAGAATTGTGTAGCCAGTGCAGTGAATGGTTTTCTCAGCATGGCCTGCACTAAAAGTGTAGAGAATACAAGTGAGATGTAAATTTTACATTTTATTTTCCATTAACAAATATTATTTATGTAAACATCAGTAGAAGAACATGGCTTTCACTAAGCATCTGTGTGAAGTCGGTGGTTTTTAATCTCTTAGTGGGAACATTATTACTGGCATAAAAATCCGTTAAGGCAGGCAGAAAATCCTGAAGCCTTGTAATGTTTATCTCCATTGCTTACTAGTTAAGGGAGATTTATTTAGTTAACATTCTAATAATAGGAGCTATCATAACCTGAGAGTCAGAATTATACCCTAAAATGTTTAAAAATGAAAAGTCTGTTTACTTTCTTTCCTACTAGAACCCAAATCTTGTAATTTATTAGGAACAGGTGTTAAAAGAGCTGGGCTGTGTGAACTCACTTTTAGTCAAGCTAATCTATAAAAACGCTATGACAAACTTAATAACACAGTGGGCTTAAAGGTTCTTACCTGGTACAATTGCCTCTGCTATTAGTATGGTTCCTCTATAAATGCCAAAGGCTGGTCCCGTTCCAGCACCTTCTTGCTTGACCCTCCTGTCACAGGAGCTTTATCATCTCCTAGGAGTTTTTGTTGAGCTCATAACTAAATTTGTGAATTGTTTTCCAATGGCTTTGCTATGGTTAAATAAAATTCTATATCCATGTATATGTGAACTTCACAACATCCTTCCTTAGCATCAAGCTAAAATCTAAGCCCCACTGGCTTCAGTTTTTCTTTGCTGTGTAGGCTGCTTTACTCAGAACAAGTCTCAGTCCTCTTCTGACTTTTTCTTCTCAACTAAACATTCAGCTTTTTCCTGCTTCCTTATGTCTCAAGACCATTATCTGGCACACTTTGACCATCCTTTGCATTTTTCTCTGGGTGCTCCAGTTAGCCCATGTTCCTTTTTAAGTACCATTCCCAAAATTGGCCACAGTTTTCCAGGAACAGTTGGATGAGTTAGAGACCAGATGGATTCAGGAACTTGGGCTCAGAACAGTGGTCTTCAACCATTTGGAGACATGCACCCCTTCTGAGAATCTGAGCTCTGGAATCTCTTCATCGAAAAACGCATATGCATGTAGGTGCCTAATTTCAGAGGATTCCTGGGACTCCCTGTAGCTTGTTGATCAACTGTACAATTTGGGACAGCAGAGTTGAGAAGCCCTGACTCTGTTGTGTTGAGGCCGTGCACCAGAATAACCAGGGAAGCTTTTAATAACTACATACACCTGGGCCCTACCCCTGGCTATGGTATAAAACAGAATTTTATGGGTTTGGTGGGTTGTTTGATTCTAAACAGGATATATTTTAGAGGTCTAGGTTTGAAACCTCTTTTGATTATAATCACATATATGAGCTTTTTTTCTGAATCTGATTTCATAAAAAATACATTTAGTTCTTTCTTTCTTTCTTTTTTTTCCTGAACTGACTTGTTCAGACATGTTAGTCCTTTCAGGATGAAGTGCTCATGAGGCTTTAAAAATAGTCCACCCAGTCTCACACATAGCTGGGTTCTCCATTGCGGGCATCTGTTGGATGAAGTCTCTCTTGATTGACTGGATTTGAGAATGACTCAAACCTAGTGGAAAGTAAAACAAACATATTTTGACCTCTGGTCCTAATGTGGGTTTTTTGTTTTGTTTTTGTTTTTGTTTTTAATGTTTGTTTTGTGGAATTTAGGGCATCTTTGAGCATACGGAAATGATAATGAAAAGAAATGTTAAGGATTCTGAATGTTCCATTTAACCAGACAACTGGGCAAAATATTTTAAAAGACATGTTTAACCCTGTGACGTGGTGTGCTTTAATCTTCATTTTTTTCCTCTTTTAAAGTATCGTTTATCTCTTAATTAACTCTACCCAGCCTCCAAGTACCCTTATCAGCCTGGTTCCACACACATACCCTTCTTTGTCAGTTATTCCCGACTCATTGTATGAGTCATTTGTTTTGGGGGTGAATTGTAGCCTGGCATTTGGATATGAATGGGGTTCCTTGGAGAGTGAGCAGACAAGCCCTGGTGAAGGAGCTGTCCGAGGATAAGTGTTACCCACCTTACTAAGTACTTGGGTGGTCTAAGATGATGTGGATGTTAGCTCCATAGCACACACAGCTTCCATTTTGGTATGACAGTGAATTCAGTATGACATGCTGGAAAGAGCTGGTAACTTTTCATAAAGAAGGGTGGACTTCCCAAATTTATGACATCCACCATTGAATTTTACAGCTAGAGTCTTTTAAAACATCACATGCAAAGTCTCTTCTCGGTTTGGGGAAGATGGTTGGGCAGACAGCGGATGTTGCCATTTACAGATTTGCTTCTTCTCCTCCTCACCTTAATTCCCTTTGCTCCTTGCAGGTTATGGCCACACCGTGCCCTTGTCAGACGGGGGTAAGGCCTTCTGCATCATCTACTCTGTCATCGGCATCCCCTTCACGCTTCTCTTCCTGACGGCAGTGGTCCAGCGCATTACCGTCCATGTCACCCGCAGGCCTGTCCTCTACTTCCACATCCGCTGGGGATTCTCCAAGCAGGTGGTGGCCATCGTGCACGCTGTCCTCCTTGGGTTTGTCACCGTGTCCTGCTTCTTTTTAATCCCGGCAGCCATATTCTCCGTCCTGGAGGATGACTGGAACTTCCTCGAATCCTTTTACTTTTGTTTCATTTCCCTGAGCACCATTGGCCTAGGAGATTATGTGCCTGGAGAAGGCTACAATCAAAAATTCAGAGAGCTCTATAAGATTGGGATCACATGTGAGTATCAAGGGTCAAAGACTCAGTTCCTTTTTTTTTTTAATCTTTGTCTTGCCATTGCAAGCTCTGTCTCACCTACTAAGGAAAAATCAAAAGCCCTGATTCCTTTTTTTATTGGTAAGTTTTCAGTTTTTACCACCTTCCCACAACTATTTCCTTTCATCACGATTCTGTTCAAAACTCTTCATGCAAAACTCTTAGGATTTCCTGAAAGTTATTTTTTTCTAGGCACCTTAAAATTACTGATCAACTTCTTATTAATAATGTAAGAAGCATTGGAAATTACAGTATAAGAAAACACCATATAGAATGTTTGGATTACCAACTTTAAATGAAAATAAGTTACTCTACTTTATTGATATTTTAAGCTCAAGAAAACTAGAGCTAGGATGTAGCCTGTTACTACCAATCATGTTCTTTAATTTACCAGGAAAATCTTAAAACAGTTGCTTGTTTCATTTGTTCATCTGGTGGTGGTTCTTTTTCTTCTCTCTCAAAATTTTGCCTGTTTTTTTTTTTAAATATGGTAAAATACAGGTAACATAAAAATTGCCATTTTAACCCTTTTTTCATGTGCAATTCAGTGGCATTAAATTCCCAATGTTATGCCATCCATCACTTCTATTTCCAAATTTTCTCATCATTCCAAACAAACTTAAGCAATCCTCATCTTCTTTTTTGAAGGAATTAACTGTTGTCTGAATTTTAATGTGTGGCCTATAGTTTTTAAAATTCAGGTGGCCAGTGATTTACAGTTTTTAAACTAATTTTGTTTTAAATTAAATCTGCTGTCATGGAAAGCTTAGAACAGTAATCCACTTTTAAGAAACTGTTCGTTTTTATGCATCTCTTTTCCATAAAATAGGAAGAGGTAGAATTGCAGTCATAATGTATAGTCAGTATTCATTTCTCCCTTCTCAAGAATGTTCCGAAATTCAGCTCATGTCTTTTCTTCTTGGAAGCCATAGCAGACAGCCCAGGCAGCCGAGCCACTCTCTGTCTTGGCCTTGTCACGTATTAACCCCATGAAACGCTTCCTATGAGTGTATGTGTGATGCTCACATCTCCACTGAACTGGAACAAAGACGTCACTCAAAGTGCTGATGGTGTGAGCAGCTGGCTGTGATACAGGCTCCATATTTGCAAATGGTTGCAAGGATGATTGCGTAGTCCTTTTAGTTGTCATTATTGTAATTTTTAATATGTGTATACTATTTCATCAGGTGGCTCTACCATACTCTTAACTATGCCTCTATTGAATATTTAGATTGCTTCCAATTTGGGGTATTATAAATAGCGCAGTAGTGACTATCTTTGTATGTTGGCGTTTTTTTCTCCTTCTAGGAAGTGGGACTGCTGGCCAAAGTGAATATGCCTTTTTGTGACTAACAGGACATAGTGACGTGATGCTGTCCAAATGGTGTTACTAGTGTACACTGCCACCAGCATTACGTTGCCTAACTATTTCAGCACTGCTCTGGTGGTATTGGCATTAGAAATATTTTTTGCTGAGTTGAGCCCCAATACCCAATCTCTTAATTTTCTTTTCACATAATAGATAAAATGTTACCTCCTTATTTGAATTTTTCATTGTTGACTTAGGGAAGTTGAGCATGTTTATGTAAATATGTTTGCTAGTTGTACTTTTCTGTTGTGTAAATTGTCTTATAAATTTCTGCTCACCATTTTAACTTTTTCATAAAAAACCCTTGTGAATAACATTTTATCATCTGTAGCAAACAATGTGTATCACATTTTTTAGGCATCTACATAAAGTTAATTTGTGCTTTGAGCATTAAGAAATCAAGTGTCCCAAAGATAAGAGTTAAGGGGGTAGAAAAAGTCCACAGTTTTTGTCTGAACCCCTTGGGTATTTTTGTCAGCACTCAAGAATTTAAATAATGGATAAAGGAAAAGGAGGTGACTTGATCTATTTGTCACAGTGTCATTACTGTTTCTAAAATAAAGAACATGAAGCGTGCACTATATTCTTACCAAAACCACACAGCCAAATTCTGAAGATTATAGAGCTATGTCACTTTGCATTATTGAGACAGTTTTATTATTCTCGTTATGCTACCAGTTCTGGCTTTTCTTAGTTCAAGGGTTTTCTGAAAACTTTCCTCAAATATTTTATTACTAGGGCATGAAAGTGGGATTTTTGCTGTTGTTCTTGGAGTTTTCATTTTCACTTTTTTCTATTCCTTTCCATGATGAATTTTTTTTCTTCTGGAGACTGGTTTTAGCCAAATGTCAGAACTAACTTAATCACCTTCTTCTCTGCCACAAATTCCAAGGAATAGCACGGTGCCTGGTTCAAGTTACCCTGTATTTTAATAGTAAACTGGTAGAGTTGTTGCCAGCATGAATGGTCCATGTACCGAGGAAGGGACTGCCGTGTAACGGAGCGCTTAGGTTTGCTTCTGGATTTAGGTGGAAGTGTAAATGGCCACACAACGATCGAGTTAATTTCTACCTCAGGTCTTAAAGGAATTTTCTTTTAGCCTGAATTGTAACTTCTATTGCTAACCTGCTTATTCTGCAGTGGGAAAAATATAAAAGCATTTAGTGCCTTAAAAAGGTGTCAAGCTTTATTCTGTGATACACTGAAAGCATTTCTAAAGTGCCTTTGGAGAGCCACTTCTTCTGAAGGTCACACTTGGATGAGCATTGTGAGTTTGTTGTTAACTGGGCCACATCAGCCCCAACTATTATTATTTCCTTCAAAATTGCAGCCTGTGATTCTAAATAATCCAAGTTCTTAAAAGGTTATGTTATTCTAAGTTGTTAGTTTTTTTTTTTTCTTTTCTTCTTTCTGGGCTGTTGTACCTTGAGTCAAGCATTTTGAAACAGTCACTGAATTTAGAAAACTGGCATTGAATTTATTCATTGACAGATTTTTCTGCGTGTGATGGGGTGACTAGGTCACTACTTGATTTATCCATGATTAAGTCTAACTGAGGGGCTGTTGTGTTTCTCCTGCAGGCTACCTGCTCCTCGGCCTTATTGCCATGTTGGTAGTTCTGGAGACGTTCTGTGAACTCCATGAACTGAAAAAGTTCAGAAAAATGTTCTATGTGAAGAAGGACAAGGACGAGGATCAAGTGCACATTCTTGAACACGACCAGCTCTCCTTCTCCTCCATCACAGACCAGGCAGCTGGCATGAAAGAGGATCAGAAACAAAACGAGCCTTTTGTGGCAGCTCAGCCATCTGCCTACCCGGATGGCTCTGCAAACAATTAGAGGGCATTGCTATGTTGTCTTAGAGCACGAGGGTGAGGGCAGTAAGTACTAGGCTTAATTTTGTTCATTTTTAAAAGCCAAGAAGTTGTTACTTTAACCAATAGGTACTGTTTACGACATTTTAAATACAAAAAATAAAACAGAACAAAGGAAGCTTTTACTCTGTAGGGATACCTAATATCTTAGTAAATGGAATGTGTACCTATAATTGATATATGACAAAATTATGTAGAGTTATAGGAGAAGAATACTCGAAGCAGTGCTGCTTTGGATAGAAGATGATTTTATACTTTGAATTGGAGACTTTGGAATTTCCATTTAAATCATTTAGCTGATGGCTAAATAGCAAAATTTATATTTAAAAGCAAAAAAGAAGCATAGAGATGTGTTTTATAAATAGGTTTATGTGTACTCGTTTGCATGTGCCCTTCCAAAGTGATTATTTTTGTAGAATCTAAGTTACAACCTACTATTTATAATGAATAGGTAACCATTAAATGTGTACATAAAAAGTATAAATATGTTTATATCCTGTACAGATGTTTTAGGTCACCAGATCCCAGGGTACTTCTTATCCCAAGATTGTAGATATTTTTCCCTTGATTTCTCTTTATACTAAGGAAATCCAGAGTTACTGCAATAAAATAAGGAGAATAATAAACATAAGAGTAACTGTAGTTTTCTGCAACAATAAATGTTTCTATCCTCTTGTAACATAGTATATCAGATGCCTGAAAATGTTTATGTTTCTTTGGAGGTAAACAAGTAATGAAGAATATGATTTGTATAAAGATTAAGATATTTTGTTTTGAAAGGATTTGGTGATTTGTAGCCACCTACTACTAAAGCACAGAATTTGGAAAACCCCAAACAAACAGATTATGTTGAATTAATTTGAGAATTTTTAATTTATAAGCTGAAATCAATAAAAATCATAGCTGATTGCCATCCTGCGCTTTAATATATCAAGAAAAGTTTTCCCCCATGTAGATAATGTGTCTGCGCTCCTTTAGAAACCATAAAGGCAACATTTGAATGATGTACACAAGGGACGATTAAGCATCTTGGGACAATTAGGAAGGTCCTGAATGATAACTGATGCTCAGTGGGTAGCTGCCCGGGAGGTGGTGCTTGCCGTGTTTCTGAAAGGCGCGTCTTGCTCAGGAGCGCGCTGCGCTCCATTCACAGGGCAGGATGCTCTTCACAGTCGGCGGCTCCCTGGGTAAACATTCTACCACTTGGTCTCCTTTTGTGTTGAAGCACCCTTTCCATTAGGCACTACGATGAGCAAACCAGGACAGCCCAGGCCTGCTCACAGCTGCGCATGCACGTTGCAGAGGCCCTTCTTTGTTGTGTAAAATGGCATCTTGTTGCAAAGCAATAGTACCATATTTTTGGGGTGGTATGGTAAAAATTACAGCAGCTCCATAGCCCCCAGGATCGCTAAGGATCTAAGTTACAACCTACTATTTATAATGAATAGGTAACCATTAAATGTGGCTCCAGTGTCGGTGAACTCCATGATGTCAGCAGATCCTTTCCTGTGTCTAAACCAAAATATATGAGTCTCTTCTTTCTGACTTGGATTATGTTGTCCCATAAGCACATTTCTTTTTCTTTTTTTTCAATTTTCTTAGAAAAGTTGTAGGTTTACATAAAAGTGCATAAAACACAGAGTTCCCACATACCTTCCGTATTATTTTTTTATTAGAGAAGTTGTAGGCTAACAGAAAAGTGCAGAAAACAACCCCCACCTTCCCCATTATTAACACCTTGCATTACTGTGGTACGTTTGATGCAATTGATGAAAGAACATTTTTTTTATAATTGTACCATATCACATTTCTTTTCCTGATACTTACCATGTCTCCATGGGAGAAGGTGGGTCTCACAGCAGGTAGAGCATTGTGTTAAAGGATGGAATCACAGAATAGTGGCCTGCTTTGTGGTCAAGATTGGGTCCGGAAGGTTAGTGATCACGCTTTTTGGTGTGGCCCAGAGGCCAGAGGTAGCAAAGACTATAGATCAGTGAAACAGTGTCTCACACCTGGAGAGTATATTTTATTCATTGCAGGAAATGACTGATTTGCCACTGTTGTTTGGCTCTAATGTGAGAGAGGAGTTCAAGATACAGAAAATGAGGAAGAGCGTAAAGGAAAAATGGGAATCAGGGTGTCATTAATGAGTAATAGAGTATGTTACCTAATTTTAAAGCTTTTATGAATCTGTGGAGAATATACCAAACCTTAGTGCCTGTGTTAGCCGAAAGGGATATTGATGCAAAGTACCAGAACTCTTCTGGCTCTTTATACAGGTTATTTATTTGGGGTAGAAGCTTACAGTTACAACACCCTAAAGAGTCCAACTCAAGGTACCATAAGACGTACTTTCTCACCCAAAGTCATTTGCCACATGTTGAAGCAAGATGGCGGGCAATGTCTACAGGGTTCAGCCTTCCTCTTCCTTTTAAGGCTTCGTGGACCCAGCTTCTTCCAATCTCTGCTATAGGCTGCATAAGACTCATCTCTCAGGGCTTCTCAGCTGCTCTGTTCTCTTCAGCTGCAAACTATCAGGCTTATCTCTCTTCCCGGAGCCTCTGCCATGTCTATGGAGCTGTCTCTCTTCCTCTGTGTATCTTCTTGTGTTCTCTTATGTATCTACTTCTGTGTTCTTGATTGAGCGTTTGTTTATATAGCCCTAACTTAACGCAATCAAGTTTGAATTTAATACAATCAAAGTCTATCACACCCAGAGGAACAGACCAGTTTACAAACATAATCTATATCTCTTTTTGGAATTCATAAATAATATCAAGCTGCCACAGTGCCCTTCAAATTGTTGTTTCTAATGTCAAGGGTAAGGTACAAAATAGGAGCAAGTTTTGCCTCTCCCACCCCATCAGGTAGGGAAAGCATAAGAGAGAGTGCCTTGCCTGGGCTTTCTATTGGCTTCGGCTGAGAAGCAGAGGCTGGTTGCCCTGGGATCCTGAGGGAAAACCACGCAGAATCAGCCAGGCGAGGGTGGTGGTCCTGTGCCTGCCTTGTACAGAACAGAAGCCGGGTCTGCCTGGGAAGATGGCAGGAGGCAGGAGGTCGGGGCAGCATGGCTATGCCAGAGCTGACAGCTGGTATACTTTTAGTTGACCGTGAGAAAGTGTAAAGTTGGAGGTAAAAGTGACTATGAGAAGGGGATTCTGAAGAGAAGGATTCAGCTGGGGACAGCGTACTCCCTCCAGGCTGGAAAAGCGCAGAGATCTTTCCAGGGGACTGTGGCCGGGTCAGTGAAAAGATTGTGGCTAGAAGGTGTTGATTTCCAAGCAGCAGAAACAGTCAGCTTTAGGAAAGAACAATATTTTGGATTGGGAGTTCTCATCCTCCCAGAAATCAAAGGGAAGAGCCGAGGGATGGGAGACTCCTCCAGAAGTACCTTATAAAGGAAGTTCATGGAGCAGATGAAGTTTGGCCCAGATGACTCCACTTCTTAGACTCAGGTTTCTCTATATCAGGGGCTCTTAACCTTTTTTTGTTCCACCGACCCCTTTGCCAGTCACATGAAAACCACGGAGCCCTCACTAAGCCCACACTATACTGTATTATTTAATAAATATATCACACCCACACCAACACTCCTCCATGAGAATAATGTTTTCTTTGAATTTTCAGTTCAAGCTCATGGACCCCTTGGGAGTCCGAGGGCCCCTGGTTAAGAACCCCTGCTCTATATCACTCATGCCCTCAAGATACTTAAAAAGGGATTCATTCAGATGTTGGAGGAGGAGGAACAGTGGGGGGTAAAGGAAGAAACATGTTCCAAATAGATAAATTTGGTGTGACTTCAGGAGAAAAACCCTGGAAGTCATTAGTAAACATGGGATCATTTATTCTTGCCTGAAAAACAGTCACATTCATATTTCCACGAACCAGCTTTATGTTCCTTTTGAAAAATGAATGAGGAGATAGCATTTATAAATCTGGAGACACTATGATAACTGAAATAGTCCATACTTTTAAGCCCTTTAAAGTTAATGGCACACTGGCCTCTTAACTAAGTACAGCTAATATTTATATCAAGTAAAAGTTAATTTTACATTGGCAAACACATGCATTGATAGGTAACAACACGGTTAAATGCCTCTTATTCAGAGATCAGGGTGGAGCTTCCTGATTGTGTGGTTTGTTACATTCATTTTGTGATTTGTTGTTTAAACGTCCCTGCTGAGAAGAGATGGGATAGAATTGCGCAGCAAATGGACACAAAACAGCAAATGGGGAAGGGGGGGTTTAAAATGGATAAAGTAAATAAATAAATCTTTAAAAAAAAAACAAAAAACAAAAAACAAAGGCAAACAGAACATACTCAGGTCCATATGGTTGTGAAAGTATGACTACTTATTTGTAGGGGAAAAAAATCATCTTCCCAGCTGGTCAGTATTTGCTGGCTCAGTGTGAGTGGTTTGTGGGCCTGAGCCCGCTGTGCACCCCACTGAGAACCGCCGCATCCGGTGCTAGTAAGTGCTGGAGAGCAGCAGGAAGTGCTGCCAACAGCCTGGTGGTGAAAGAGAAGCAGAGACTCTGAAGACAAACCCAGGCCAAGGGAAGAGTTACTTTCTAGTGCCATCCAAGGTAGGGGCAAGTTGCCACTGAGGTCAGCACGTTTCTTTTGATATTATTTCCATAACATCTTTGTGACAACCTTAATATGCTCTGTGTAAGGGGATAGAGTAAATTAAGTTGTATATTGCAATACAAAAGGATTAAAATTCTTTTAAAAGGCTTGCTCGTTAAATGTTAATTTTTGTTGTCTAGAAAATTCACGTAGGCTAACCATCTCTTTCCAACATGACGTAGCACCATAAAGTATAAGCTTGCTGTCATTTACATGTGAAGACGGCACTACTGCTAAAATCTTCGGTAAGTAAAATATCTCTATTATTTTATTTTAAGGTGAAGAAATGAGCTGAGTTTTGAGGTTTTATTTGTCCTCCTGCTTCTATGATGTGTGTGTATATATATATATATCACAGAATTTTCACATTTACAGTTCAGCATTTAATTTCCATTTCTAAGCAGTGCCTAGAATCCCAGAGTCCATTAGCACCCCCCAGATATTTAGGATGAGTCTGGGTGCTCAAAGACATCAGCTTATTTTACCCTACAACTCCTCCTGCGTTGCTCTTGCTCTGTGTAACATTGTTGGTTTAAATTTAGGCATGGATTTGGGAAAAGCACCCTTTTTATGTGCTCACTTGCGTAGGGAAAGCCTTCCTCTAGGCAGTTACCAACTTGGTACAAGATGTGACGCGTCACGATTTAGAACAGTGTGACCTTAAAAACTGGAACACAGCCTATTCCCACACATGCAGCGGTGACCAAGCTAGATTTAAAGGTCCCTGTAATTTTTGATGGGTGCTATAGCTGGCAGAACTCTAGTACGAAGTTAACAGTAGACTGCCGTTTTTCTCATAGTCTGCGTATCATGTCCCCCCATGTTTTTCCCTTTGTGTCTGAGAAAGAGAGCACGCTGCCCCAGCCTCCCTGCCTAAGGCAGGGTGAGCCGAACCTCAGGCAAAGCCAGGCATCTAAACCACACAGGGGCAAGCCCAGTAAATCAGTCTGTGGAAACCTGACTAATGCCACCAAGAATGTTTTAGATCCTTGTTGGGGGGGAGGGGGCGGTTGTTGTTAAAGAAAAGAGTTAAATAACCTAAACTTGTCAATTTTTGTTTCTCCTTCCAGTTGATGCTCTGGGTGACTTAAGTCTGTGACCCTCCAGTTCTCATGGCCTATACTACTAAGGCAGAAAGAAAAGAGGTATTTTATAAGAATAAAATAAGCAGAATATCTGGGCAAGTGCTTGTAAAGTAGCTTTTTACCCAACTTGTAAAATAGTAAAATCATGTGTATTTATTTTGCTTAGAGTATGGCATTTTAGAGGTCACAGTCTCTAAATCCACTCAGTGCCAGTCAAACTCACTGAGAAGAGTTGGATGTCAATATTGTTTTCCTGACAATTAGACCTGTGAGAAAGAATGAAAAGTTTGCCAAGTTAGACACATTATTACTACAGAAGAGGAAAAAAGAAAAGAAGCAATTTAAGCTACCACTTTCATCTGAAAGCCTGGAGTGGTTTAATTTTTTTTTAAATTTACAGTAAGCAATGACTGAAAATAAGTATTTCTGATCAGAAATAAGTATTTCTGATACAAATGTAAATAAACTTAATGGTGAAATCATTACCCTTCTCTGTTGGTTCTACATAGACTGAGCCAAGTGGTTTCCAAAAGGAGCTTAGTTCGTATGGAAAAAGTCAGCATGTGCTAGAGCTCAAGAAGAGGTGGGTATGAGGCCAAATGAGAAGATGTTTGCAAAGCCAGCAGTACCATGTCTGGCTCTTTGCACACACTGTCTATGGCGGTTAGCTGCTACTCTTTTAGGCATTTCCCTAAAAGACAAAATGCAAACTAGTGCTGTGGAAATGAAATGTGATGCAGGCTCTTGAGGAAATTCCTTATTTTGTTTATTTGGAGAATAAGCACATACCAGTTAGCAACACAGGGTCATGAAATTCAAATGCTAGGTGGTGTCCTGCAGTGAAATAAGAATAAGCACTGGGGTGTGAAGATTTTTGTGCAGCAGCTGAACCTTGCTGATGAGGGTGGGGGCATTTTAAGGAGACCCCTGTGAGCCCAGGTGAGGACCTGAGCAAGGCAGCAGCAGAGTGACATGGGAGAATAGGGAGTTGGTAACACCCGCTGGGCACCAAGGGGACAGTGACTCAAAGCAAAGGTCCTGCTACCAGGCAGTCCTGTGCCATCTCTCAGGTTGAGGGACTTTGGGCAAGCTACTGTTAGCCTCAGTTTCCCTATCTGTTAGCCGGGGACAATAGTACCCTCTTTGGAGATGTAAGGAGTATAGTAATTTTTTAAAAGCACTTAGCACAGTGTTTGGCACATAATTTGCCATAATAAAAATGAGTTGCCAATATTTAATAATCATTCGGAATGTAGAAAGTGAAGTGTTTCTACATTTGGCATATTTATAAAGTAATAATAATACTGGCAACTAAAGTATGTTGGGGAGGGAGAAATAATATCAGTTATTAGGGAGAACCTGTTACACAGGCTTGGAAAACTTGGCAGAAATGTATAATCTAAGTATGGAGAGTAATCAGATGTGATTATGGTTCAGCACTTAGGGAACTAATACAGAAAGCACAGTGTTAAAGGTTGGCCTACTCAGTGGTGCACAGGCTAGACCACAGGGATGAGGCATTGAAGCTGGGAAGAAAAGCTGGGACCCTGTGACAGTTACAAAGGCAGGTGCTGATTAAATATGAACTAGAATGGTATTAAAGGGAAGGAAAAGGAGTAAATAATGCCCTAGGAGCATTTTAAGGAGTCTTCCTAACCAATAAAAATTATGATGAAGAAATAGATTTGTTTCCAACCTAAAACTAAAATAGGGATGCTTAAAAAAAAGTCGAGAAGGAAAAAGTTGTTTGTAATAATGTTGGATTTCATACAATGGAGACCCTCACACAGATTAAATGAGCTTGCAAACCTGAACTTTGGAAGGAAGGTATCAAGACATGGGAAATGGTCAAGGTGTCTCAACTTCTGGAAAATGTCCAAAAAGGATGAAGAAAAGGATATTAGATTTGACTATAAGATGGATTGGGGGACCTTTGCCAAGGCAGAATTTGAATGAAGAGACCAGGAAGGGGGAGGAGAGGCTCTTGGTGTAGACACCCACATCGAAGAGGTGGACCTCGACGAATAGCTACAAGATGATGGTTCTGACAAGCATCTTAAATAGTATCAATTAATAATTGGAGAGAAAAGACATATGCCTACTGTACCTGCAAACATTTAGCCATGATCTAAATACCATGTCTGAATCCTACATACAATTCCAGTGCCCCTACCACAAACAGCAGAACACACGCAAAGTAAAGGAGCCAGTAATGTCTTACTCGATTTTGTTCCTCTGTGATGAGTCTTAATTTCAGAAGGCTAATTTGGTAAAATGTTGTTGGCTCATGGCAGAACCAATTGCATCTATGAATGTTTTATAATAATACATTATACTCTCTGTTTTATTTTTTATTCCACCCCATTTAACTGGCGAAGGTTATTTATCAAATGTATCTGTCTTAGTTTTCTAGGGCTGCCATAACAAAGTACCACAGATGGGGTGGCTGAAAACAACAGATATTTATCCTCCCATAGTTTGGGGAGGCGAGAAGTCTGAATCCAGCGAGTCGGCAGGGCCGTGTTTCCTCTGAAGTCTGCAGGGTTCTGGCAGTGGCTTGCCAGCAGTCCGAGGCTTCCATCCCATGGCCATCTTCTCTCTCACTCTGTCTGTCCAGTTCTCTCCTTACGACAACACCAGTCATGTGGAATTAGGGCCTGCCCTAAACCAGCTTGGTCTCATCTTAAATTACAACATCTTCAAAGATTCTCTTTCCAAATAAGATCATATTCATGGGACCAGGAGTTAGGACTTGGACATATGTTTTGGGGGGCACACAATTCAATCCATAACAGTATTCATTTCCAAAATTATTCATTTATCCAAGAGATCCTGCCTGCCGAGCAATCTGCTCTGGGATGGCCTGGGTGCAAACCCATTCTCAAGACCAAGGCCCACCGCAGGAGCCCACCCCAGCTGCGGTGAGACTTGATCCAAGTGAAGATATTTTACCAAAAGGGAGATATTAACCCACATAATTCTAAAGCAACATCTCTTGTGCCCCATTACTATTGAAATGCTGTAATTTATAACTTCATAGGTCCAGGTAATAAACAAGCTATCCACTAGAAATTTATTCTAGCTGGCTCTTCTGCACAATGATAATTAATGCTCTTAACAGTTACCCTGGAACCATGCAGAAGTTTTTAGTGCCTTCTGAATTATCAAAGATGCAATTATAGCCAGCAGAGTTGTGGTGTTACATGGACCTCACTGCACACTGATTCTTTGCTAATGAATGGTCTCAGTTAATCCATTAAATTTACGTCATTCTCCAAACTTTAACTAAAATAACAGTGTGAATTTATATTATGGTAAACATCCCTAAAGCTGCTAAATGGTGCTTAAGAACTGTGATGTCTCTGATTTTCTTTCTTCTATTGGATATCTATCTGTTGAGAGGAAGATAACATGTTTTCATCTACAAATACGCCGAGAAGTTGGGAGATTTCAATCTGTTCCTCTCAACAATTCTAGGTCTGTGTACTGTGTGATGCCAGACTGCCTACTTATCTTTTCAGTATTTTAATTTATTCCTCCTTAGAATGGAACAAATACCAATCATTTTTACATTCACCAGGCACATCATCAATCAAAATCAATTGAGTGCCCATTAGACATATTCATGAGGTTTGGGAGGAGATAGAAAAATAAATGTATTTCTTTGGTGAAGTATGAGAATAACAGATTTTGGAAGGGCCTTAGAATTTAGGACAGAGCTACAACATGGAATGAACTATAATGGGGGGGCAGTGAGGGTTTTTTGTTTCACTGTTTTGAATTTCAGTATGTAAATAAATGTGTTAATGGAGCCAAACTTGCCAGAAAACCCAACTTATTTGAATTTCCTAGATTTTGTCCTAGAATCTTATCTAGGGAATGATTACAGAGATTATATAGTCTAAATATGGTTTGAACTATATTTACTATATTTATTGAAGTCCAATGCAATTCCTTGTATATAATGGGGGACACAATAAACATTTGTTGAATGAATAAGTGATCTCCCAGGATCTTGTTGAAAGCAATTTTGGGAAGACTGATTTGCCATCAGTATTAGAATTCCCAAGATTTTCTTTGCACCTTCACAGCATATGGATCAGGCTCATTAGGGTAACACAGCCCCACCATCCTCTCTATGGGTTCGGCCTGGATTTATTTATTTATTTATTTTTTTGCATTCAGGCTCTTTAATGTCAGGGAAGGGGGTTCTCTGGGAGATACTGCAGGCCTTGTAGCTCTCTAAGCCCCTCTAGCAACATGTGGATGTGGGCCTTGATACTCATGCAGTCCTTGGTGAGGCTGTTGCCGAGCTCTGTGAGGACGCAGCTCTGAAGATCAATGAACTTGAGGGCTTCTGCCAATGTCAGCTCCAGGAAAAAACTGTAGCCAAGGGCCTTGCAGATATGTAGTGTCTGGGGCCACTGTGTCAACGAAGAAGTTACAGCCCAGATCCACCTGCATATATAACTGAGCGATTAGCTTCCTGGAGTTGCTCAATGATGTTTCTCAGTTGAAGGCAATTGGCCAGCTGCTCCTATACCTTGTCGTGATGGTCCAGCACCATTCACAGGTCCCGTTGTAGCACAGCACCTTCTCCCCCGTGGCGTCCAAAGCCCGCCATTTATGGGGTGTCGCCATGATGGGCTCCTTAGAGCCACCTTGATTTTGACCAAGACAGCATGTGATTCACAGTGAGCCTATAGTTTGGAGAGGACATGCAGCTGTTCCTTTGTGAATCAGCCCCTAAAGTAAGAAGACACATCACACGAGGCTCCATATTTTCAAGCCCATGGGGAAAGAAGTGGAAAGAGATTCAGGGTGTTCAGAAGGTAACAGGGTGAGCCAGATTAGAGAATCCTGAGATCAGGCATCTGAATACACATTCTGGGTTAGGGGAAATGCCCATGCTGTACAAATGTAAGCCAGAAACCAGAAGCCTGATGTGGAAAGCAAGGGATGATGGGATTTAAATATAATGAACAGAAAACCTAAACCAAAGTCACAATCCAGCCGTGTTCTCATTTAAGGGTAAGCATAATTCCAGCTGATCCCTGGCAAACAGACTGTTGGCAGGGAGTGCAGTAGTTTTGGTGAACCCAGTTCAGGGTCAGGAATATTAGGGCTAGGGTGACCGGCTGCCCAGTTTGCCGGGGACCAAGGAGCTTCCCGAGATGTGGGGCTCTCAATACTAAAAAACCAGGACAGTTTTGGACAAATCTGGATATCTGAACATCCTAATTAAATTGGAGCCACAGTAAGGCTGGATTCATTCACTTATTCAACAAACATTTAAAGATTCTACTATGTGCCAAGCATTACTCAAGGCACTTGCAAAACTGTGATGTAGAGTATCCTCAAGAAGCTTACAGTATGGTGGTTGAGGGAGACATCGACACAAACACTAGTGGGTGCTAATACACCATAGCAAGCCCTCTTCAGGACCCAGGCTCTCCCTTCTCCAGATGCCTGGAGGGTTGCCTACCAATGGCTCACAGCTGAGTCCTTCGCAGTAATTGCCCCCCCCTGGAGGAAACTACCCTACCCAAGGTTACACCTCCTCCCTGGAGATGGTCTCTATACAAGGATGGTCAGTGTGAGTTACAAAGGCAGGGTCGCTTTGCCCCATTCAGGGTCACTTGGAAGGGCCGTCTGGCTCCAGTGTGCCTCCACAGGGCCATCTGCTGCAACTGGGTCAGGATTCAGCTCCTCCTCTTCTCTCCCTCACAGCTGCTGCTCCTTGAAGCACTCACTGATAGACCTCTTAACGTACAGATGTCAGATTTTGTCTCACAGGAAAGCCAACATAAGACCATCATCTAAAGTTGCAACTGTGAAGGAAAGGTACACAGTGTGATGAGAGCCTAAGAGAGATGTGACTAATCAGGCGGGTCAAGATGGAACAGGAGTTGGCCAGGCAAAGAGGAAAGGGAAGAGTGTTGCAGCCACAAGGAATAGCATGTATAATGGCCCTGTAGGGAGGGACCAAAGTCATGATAATGAGGGACTGAGTGTGGCCAGGAAGGCAGACCAATGGCACCCTGTAGTGAAGTTGAGGAGGACTGTCTATATCCTAATAGCAATGAGAGGTCACTGAAGGGTTTTAGGCAGGGGAGTAGCATGATCCTATCCGAGTTGAGGAGATCAACTACTGCATCCTGCAAATGTGTATTAGAGCCAGGAGCAGGCATGCTTGAAAAGCTGAATGCTGGACAATGGCCTAGGTCTCCCCCTGCCCCCCTCCCGCCCCATGCCTAGGGCCAGATTGGGCACAATTTAGAACATGTTTGTTTAATCTACAAGAAGGGAGTCAAAGGCCTTCAGCTGAACAACTTTATATAAAATAATGGTGTGAATTTGTATTATGATCAACATTCCCTAAAATTGCTAAAGAGCGTGTATGTGGGGGCCGCAAAGAGTCAGCAAGACAATCACAGGAAGGCAGAAGAGTTTCTATTTTTGTACAATCATAATCAAACAATTACAGTTTTGTATTTAAAATAAAAAAGCGGGGCTTTGATTAGGGATATACTCTGTTCTTTCTTGACTGACATTTAGATCTCCAGTAACCTTTCTTTACCTTTGCTTGTCTCCTCTCTCTCTCGTTTTGCTATTTCCCCTCATCGTTTCATTTATTCAACTCTTCTTCATTTTGCAAATTGTATATGTCAATAACTGCACGGTGCCCCCACCTGTGGCTCGGAGCTGTTTTCTTATTCTTCTGGTTCCCCATGTGGGGTCATAGCAAAGGGGTAACGGGCAGCCTTCCTGGTTTCCCTGGAGCCTCACTGCTTGGAGGTTCGCGAATCATCTTCCTCTCCAGGAAAAGACTCAGGCACGTGCAGCCTGAGTGTATATCACCTTTGCCTTCTGGTAAATACTGAATGAGAAAAGGGGTTTATTATTGGGAGCTGGGCATACCGAGGCTAGTATAAAGTCTGTTGCGCCTGGAAACTAATAGTTGAGCCCTGAGACGTTGTCCTCTAGAGCCAGTCACTTTGCTGGCATATAGAGTTGTCTGGGATGTGCCCTAAACTCTCACTATTTCTAAAAGCTGGACTAACATCTCTTAAACAGGAGATCAGAAAGACCCGCTAGAAGGACATAGCTACTATGTAGAAAGAAAGGCAGGACATTTTGATAACGAAACATACTTGCAAGAGAAATTTTCCACAGAAGTTTGTGGATTTGACTTTCTATTTGTGAAGGGAAAGAGCTAGGAACTTTTACCCTTTATTGATCTGGAAAGACTTTAGGTCTCACACAGGCAAGGTGGTGTATCTGATTGGGGTAAATGCATTACGGAGACACAGCTATTCACAGACACGTAGCTATAGGAAGAGATGCAGGAGCAAAGAGATTGGGCTTGAAAAAAAAAGGTGGGGGTGAATATTTTTTTCCAAATCGATCAGTAAGTGTTTAATTATGCTTGTTCTGATATTGCAATTTTCTCTATGATTATTCATCACTGGAAGATTTCAAATCTGTTCACTAATATTAGCTTTCTAGGTATAAAACCATCAAAATTTAGAAACCCAAAACAAAACAAACGAACAACAACAACAAAAAAAAAACAGAAAAAGACACGGAAGTGCGCTGAGTGCACATCAGTGAGCAATGCCAAGCTTCCTGATTGACATCAGGGGTCTTCCTTTACATAGAACTGGACTTTACCTGGGTGATAAAAATCACATGGTGGCAAATAACTGTTGCTCAAATCAGAGTTGAAAGTAGAGTTCCATTGTATTATGTTATAGAATGCAATATCCATTCTATGAGAACATGAAAAATAACTTAAGGTTTCCTTATGGGCCATAAGCACATCACATATACTTTATTAAAATTAAGGCCGACAATATTTCCATGAGATAAGCCAGCATCATTACCTCAGTGGTATAAGTAATGATGATCCAAATACACAAAATACATTCAAGTTTATCAGTAGACATCAAGCTAAACTAAATTTAGACTAGATCCTGGTATGGCATTGGCTTGGCCTGGTGGGTTTAGAGTAAGCAACATTTTACCTGATAGCTGTTCTCCTTTAGCATCACAGTGATACGGCCAGCTCAAGAAATAGAATTTGACTTTTTAGATCTATGTGTTCTACTACTTGCAACAAAATGAATGAAATTGCTGTCATCTTTTTTTCTCTTCAGGGGAGGCATTTTGTCATTTTCTCTGAACAGCATTCTGACCTCTTCTCTTTACAGTGAAATTTTTTTACAGTAAGATTCTTTCTAGAAGACAATAAACATACCCTTTGAATGCCCCTAGAGTAGGTTTCTCAGTCTACTTAAATTCAAAAACGATATATTAGGTCTCAAAATAAATAAGAGCGATGGAACAGGGCATTTTGCTTCCAAACCACAGAAGCCTCGATGAGATTAGAATGCCCTGGTTTCCCCTCACCAACTCTGCTACCCCCTGCCTCTCCCCTAACCTTAGTGAAAGCCCTCTGCTCTTGGAGCATTCAAAGAGCATTTATTGTCACTTTCCTGTTTCATAGAAGAGCTACAGAGGTGTCAGGAAGGAAGGCTTAATTAAGTTCCATCTGTCAGTTCCTGAGACCACATTGTGTCCATTCCTGAGGCAAGGCCTGGTGTGGCTATGGTATCAGCCTCTAGCCTCAGCTCCTCGTTTCCTTGGACAGTCTGGGGACCCTGCTTGTCCCCTGGAAGGCACTCCAAACTCCCCATGGTCACCGCAGATATTTCTGCAGTCCTGACAGGAGCCTGTTGGACCCTTGGCCTTACTCTGCTCCTGACTCAAGGCAAAGGGGGCTGAACTAATGCAAGATCCAAAGGTTTTCATCAAAATAACCAAGACTCCGGGCCTTTTAGGAACAAGGTGCAGATAGTGCATGGGTCCACAGCATGAGTGTGCAAAGGGTTAAATGCAGAGTACATACTTGAAAGGGCAGAGTCCTTTGAAATGTTGAAGTGTTAGCAGCCCCCTCCCCCCATTACTTCTGCCTATCTCCCCATTTGTTAGCTTCTGATTAGATAGACTATTAACTAATTTCAATTTCTTAAACATGGATGAAATCCTTTTAGTAGCTTTTTTTCTTCCAAACCTTTGATGTGACTTTCTTTTCTTAAATTACACTGTCTCACCACCTACTGAGAAGGTCTGATTCTTGCATAATGACAGGGGGCCTTAGTTTAGAATGAGGCGGAATCCTACAAGAAGGTGAATTCCATGCAAGCTTTGCCTCAGCCTCTGTGGTGGTCTGGGGCCTTCAGCCTCATTAGTTCACTTTTATTTCCTTGCCCGCTCTTGTCTTATGGACTTTGAAAGTAAACTTAGAACGCTGCTTCTGGGAAGTGGGTACGGATGTCCTCTTCCCTATTCTTACCACTCAGTGCAATGAAAACACTTAGGCATTATGTATTAGACAAAAATAAGAAGACTCTGAAAGGTGGAGAGGAGAAGCCAGACCAACTGGGCACCTTGAGACACAAGAAATTACACGGTGCTGAGTTCCGGGGTTTTCTTTTTGTTTCATATATTACGCACATGGAGCTGAAGAAGCTGGCAACCCGGGAGCACCAGTGAGCGCAGACAAAACAATGACCTAACAAGGCCATCTCTCTAGCCAAAGGATGAGGAATGGGGCAGTCTAGCAAGACGGGAACATTTTTGACAGTAACAAGTGTACTTCAGCCAAACACCACAGAAAAAACCACAGCCACACCCCCCACCAATGCCGGCAAAGTCTGAGTGGGGGCCTTGACTTCCACCCTTGCCAGGCTGTATAACAAGGCGGCCCAACTCTACTTCTCTGGTGGTATAAGAAAAGTCATTTCAAAAATAGCAATACTGGCAGTTGAAAATAAAAGGATGGAAAAAGATACATCACATAAATATTAACCAAAGGAAAGCAAGAGTTGCTATATTAATATCAAAGTAGAATATAGAGCAAAGAAAAGTATCAGATACAGAGAGGGACATTATATAATGATAAATGGGTCAATTACCAAGAAGACATGGCAATCCTAAATATGTGTCATGCAAAAGAACTGCGAAACCATGTAAAGCAAAAACTAAACTGTTGAATAAAAATGGTGAAGCAGGCATACTTGCTTTGTTCGCAATCTTAAGGGCAAAGCACTCAGTCATTCACACCCTATTAGCTGTAGGGTTTTCGGAGAGTTTTTATCATTCGCAAGTGTTGGATTTTGTCAAATGTTTTTCTGCATTGATTGATAAAATCATGCGGTTTTTCTCCATGACAGTATCACTCTTTCCAAGCCACCTGTTGCCCCGCATATGCTGCAATGAGCAAGTATCTCCATCCTACTACTAATCAGTATCCTTGCCTTTTTTTTTTCCATTATGAGTTCAATGATTACCTCCTTTAAAACCATCTGTTCAGCTTAAATCTTTCTAACTTTCCTATTGCGCAAAATATTTATCTCTCATTGTATAACTATTGTCAGCTTTAAGTTTGTCTAAGGAGTTTGCAGGAGATGCTGTTCTCTTGGCAGCTTCTTTCAGTGGTTGTTCTAGGAAGGGACAATGTCCGTGGGGAGGACTGTTTGGTAAGCCTGCTTGGGGTGGGGAGGAGGCCAAGCATCCAGGCCTGGTTGTCAGCTAGCATGAGGCCCTGGAGAAACAAAGGAAGGGATCACAGTTGTAGCATTACTGTGTCACAGGGGAAAAAAATTGGTAGCACTTGGGGACTGGAGCTCTGGGGTAGAAGGGGTGAAGACCAGAGAGAGAAAAAGATAGAGAGGGACCAGAAAGATAGTGGCATACTGTGTGACACCCCACCCCTCCCCATGTGCACCTTTGAGAAAAGACTTAAAGTCATGAAATGATGAATGCTATTGGATTTCTGGTGGAAACCAGTAACAAGGAAGTGGTCAATGTCCAGCTTTTCTTGGCAGGAGATAGGAATGGGGTCACCAGATGGAGACAGCTTGCATAAATTTAAGGGACAGAGTCCTGCAGTTAACTCTAGATTATATTTGCTTCTTCTCTTACCATTTTATAGCTATGTTGGTTGGTCATACTCTTTGGGGGAAGCCTTGAGTGTCTTGAAAGCTAGTTGAGACCAAATTTTCTGCTTGGTAACCCTTCCCTTAAAACCTTCCCCAAACTGGATTTTCCATAACCAGACCATTGACTTGACATCCAGGAACAATGGATTTCAAAAATTTTAAATCTGTAGGACCCTTTCTTCATATAAAATCTCATAAGGAAATGTGGAAATACAATATATAAATAGAACACATTAATGTAGAACTGCTGTTTGGATATAGAGAGTGGGGTTTGGATGCAAAGAAAAGGGTCTTTTATTTACTATACACCCCAGCTTCCCAGGAATTACTAAGGGACCTTTGCAGAAACACTAGGGTTCCTGGAAGAACAGATGGAAAACATGGTGTGGGGAAATATTAAAGAAAGCCGAGTGGTGAGAAGACAGGAATGTACAAACACGTTAGAAATGGAGGTATCTGGCATATAGGTGTGGCAATAGGAAATCAATACAGTTAATTCAACTCTTAAAGCACAGTAGTCCTTTAGTGAAGTCCGTGTTGGGAAACAAGTCGCCATAAATATTTCCACATTCCTGCTTGGTCAGGGCTTTCTGAGTAAAAACGGCTGGCAACCTGGGTTAGTGGGTGACTGAGTGGCAAACCTGCCTTGGAAGTCAGAGATTGTCTGTTGCTCTGAAGGGATTTAAAGTTTTATTCCCCCTGAAGCCATATGCTTACATTCGAAACAGTAATAATAATCTACTTTCCAGAGCAAAAGCTCTCTCTCCCTCCTCCCTGGAGCTGCTAAAGTGCTCTGTGAGCAGTCTGTTTTCTGATCCACAGGCCTTATGTTTCCTGTCTGAATAAACAGATAAATAGAGATGTAAAACCTTAACAAAGAGGTTCTCTTGTGAGGCAAGTTTTACTTTCTGGCAGCAGTGCCGTTCTTTCATATTCTTTAAACCTTCATGTTTTCACTGTGCGTACATGGAATGAAAGCAAACGACTCACTGCAGACCTCCTTCTGCTTTCCTCTTGTTTCTCCGGGGTGCTGACATACTCATCTCTGACTCATCCCGTACAGTGGAGCGGTGCCTGTAGACAGTCCTACTGTCGATACAGCACTGTTCTGTGGGGGATTGCTGCTTATATTGGGGCCTTCCAAAAGAACCATATTCTGCAATTTCTTCTTTGGTCTGTTCCTTCAAAGTATTTTGGGAAAATATAAGTGGGCTGTTGAGGTTTTTCCCATGCCGTGTAGACCCTTCAACTAAATATATGTCTTATCAACAAAGTCCCAGATCCCCTGCCTAACACAGAGTATACTACATAGCAAGGACTCATTATCTATTGCTATTGAATGAGTTAATACATGAATGAATGAGTGAATGAATGGATCTTAGAACACATGTTCGTCTGTCTAACTTTAACTTTACTGCCACTTCAGGTCCCACTTGCTTCCTCTTTTGTTTGCTACCATTGTTGGCACCAGCTCGGTGCCCATTTGTCCTGAATGCAATCAGTGGGTGTTCTAATAGCCTTGTCCTCATCCAGTGCCAGCTTTCATCTCGGCATCTGTGCTGGTGCCGGTTACAGCTCTGTCCCTGCTGTTTCTAATTTTCTCTTCCTCCCGCCTCCTTTCTACCCCACCACCTGCCATGTACCAACATGACATTCATGTCTAGATTCTACTGTTGTCATTTCCAAGCTGCTCCCTTGAGTAATGCTGTTCAATCCCAATATTTTCTCCTACCCTTTTCCCTATAGCATTTGGCTACATCTTATATTGTGTCTTTCTTTTTGTGCCCAGATGGGTTTTTATATTTTGCTCTTAAATGATTTTGTCAGGCCATTGAACAGGAACCATCTCTAATCCTGCCCTATTTCTTGGGTCTGGCAAAACTGAGCTGAATATTTACCGAAGACAGGCAAGATGTGGAGAGGAGGAACTTCTTAATGCTAGGCTTGTAATGAGTGGAATGGTGGAAATGGGGGTAGAGAACTACTTTTATTTTATCAACAAATATTATTGATAAGCAATAGTGCAGTAAACGCTGTTGTAGGTGCTTGGGATACATCAGAAACAGAATGGGCAAAAATGCTTGCCCTCATGGAGTTTACCAGTAAGGGGGCACTTACACGTATGTGCCAGGCCCCACTGAGATAACTAGCATGGTATCTCATTTAATCCGCACACCAACCTCTGGCGTAGGTACTACCCTCAAATGGCCTTAAACATTCCTTTGTCTGCTCCACTCTTCATTCTCTCGTCTGTGATATGTGGCTAATTCCTGCCTCATAAGGTAAGGGTTAGAGGAAGCCATTGGTAACTGTTGAGCATCTACTCTGTTCCTGGAACTTTTGCTAGGTTCTTTAAAAGCTCTTCCTCACCAACCATCTGAAATGGATTATTTTATCTCAATTTCCAGGTGAAAGTTTTCAGGAAGGTAGCATAACTAATCTAAAGTCACATAGTCAATAAGTGAGTCCCAGATCCCATCCTGATCTGATTCCATACACTAGCTCAGAAATGGATTTAGGTGGAAGTTATTATTATTACTTTTTATGTATCTTTTCTGTCAAATGTAATATGATAGTACTGAGAAAGAACAAAAAACTACGTAAGATAAAGTTCCTGCCATAAATAACTTTATAATCTAGTGGCGGAGATAAGTTTCGTTGAAATGTTACAATTAAAGCAATTTATTAAACTACAAAAAGGAAGGCTGCTGCTCACATGGGTTGAGCCACAACACATGGAGTTAGTCTTTCATCCTGGGCCTGGTGCATCTTGGTTTTGAGGGGCCGTTGGGACATTTAAAGGTTGCTGGCCAAAAGGCAAATCAGTTTATGGTTCTAGGCAGATGGTGAGATATGGGAACTGGAGACATGGAGTGCATGGATTTGTCCTGGGCTAGCATGTAGAGTACAGAGAGAAGAAGCCAGCCCAGACAGGAGAACCTGAAGGACACAACATTGAGGCAGCCCATCTCAAACTTGAGTGTGCATAAAAATCAGCTACGGCAATGCTTCCCGATCCTTTTCACCTCCTGGCAGCCGCAGGGAAGATCATATTGGTAAGGCAGCTGGGATAAAGGAAAGGGGCCACTCTTGCAGAAGGACAGCAGCCCAAGGTCTCTGGCTGCCTGAGCCCATCAGCCACCAGAGAGCTGAGTGCTCCTATACCTTGTTTTTTTTTTTTTTTTACCAGGAGGTCCCGGGAATCGAACCCGGGTCCCTCCATATGGGAGATGGACGCCCAACCAGTTGAGCTACATCCGACCCCTCCTATACCTTGTTGAGCTCCTTGGCACACTGGTTGGGAAGCTCTCACCTAAAAAAGGTATGTTTAACATTCAGATTCTCAGGCCATCTGCTCAGTGATTCTGGATTAGTAGATCCAGGAATCTGGATTTTTTTAACAAGCACCTGCAATGATTCTGATACAGGTAGGCTGAGTAGCTTCCTTTTAGAAACACATTTCTAAGCGTCCCATGGAGTAAGAAGAATGCTTAGTTCTCTAAGAAGCAGTGTCCAGAAAAAAAAAAGGGGGGCGGGTGGTGGTGGCTAGAAGGGTGTGGTGTCATGAAAGCTAAGCAAATCGAGTGTCCCCAAAAGGAAGAGGTTAACAGTTGTGAATGCTACTAAGAAGTCAGGGAAGGTATGAGCTGAAAAGCATCCATTCAGTTATCAGCAAAGGAGTAGCTAGTGGCTTTGGTGAGCAACAATTCAGAGCAGAGGTGAGTAGTACCTAGGGGTTAGAGAACTGGAGAGTGGGTAGAGAAGTGTAGCTCCTACAATTAGAATAAGGGAGACATGGGGTTGAAGGAAGAGTTTTTGATTGTCTTCAAAGATGGCAGGCACTTGAACACGTTAAATGCTTGGGAAGATCCAGTTAAGGGAAAGAGATTATAATATATAAGAAAATGGGATAATGTGACAGCTAGAATTCTCTAAGGGGAAAAGAGGAGATGGAGGATAGGGGCCTTAATCAAGAGAACAGCTGTAATCATTTTAGGAAGTTTCTCAAGGCTGTAGTTCCCCCAAATGAATAATCGTCAGAATTATGAAGGAGCTTAGAAAGAAAGTCAGATTTCTCCCCTTTCTTCCACCCCTGGATATTCTAATTTAAATTAATGTGGATATTTTAACTTAAGAATAATGCAGTAACCTGTATGATTTAAAAGGCCTCCAAGGAAGCCTCATAATTAGCCTAGTTTTCAAACTATTGACTTAATGTTCATTAACTCATGTAAAAGTACTTTCTCTTAGTCTTTCCCAGAAAATGAAAGACACTCAAATCCTTGCCGAGGGGTGGAAACAATATACCCAGGGTCAGTAAGCTTTGTTCCAACAACTTTCCAAGACTGATCTATTTCCAAATATAGCAAGAGCCTTCATTACTTTTGGGCACCAGTGACCTTGAACATGCTTATATTTTGTCATTTATGGTTGTGGGAGCACAGGGTATTAGAAAAACCTATTTAAGAAAATGTAGCATGGGAGTGGACTTGTCCTTAATTTAACTTCAGAAGCACAATCAAAGCCTGGGATTTGGATAAAGATAGCTGGGAAATGAAGAACCAAGGGCTTCAGCATCTGGGGCAAAGTACCAAAGCTGCAATTGTAGAGCTCCGGTTCAATTTCCAATTTCTGCCACTACTTGCACATGTCATTAGGAGCTAGACATCAGTTTTCTGATTTGTACAATTGTGGGTTCCAGTCCCTAACTGCCTTTTGGGAAAGTCAGAGTATTAAAATGACATAATAGATGCAATGGCATTTGGTATAAACATGCCATATAGACACAATTACTGTGCTGGCCAACGGCCTTAATGAAAAATTTATCACTCTTAATAGTTGTCTGTGAAATTGGACTGTAAATCTTGAAGGAACTTGGCTTTCTGGATGATGTGCCAATCCCACTTACTTCCTATCAGATTGAAAATAATGTAGAAGCATTTTCTGGCACTTTAACAGTTTGCTCATTCTGGTACTATGGTAAGCATATGCATTAAAAATATGGACAAAACAGTCATGTTAACCTGCCTTATTCAATTTCTTTAGCTATCAAATTTCAGGGATCTCTGGTTTCCTGATAGAGATGGAACAAAAGCCTTTTCATAGGTCTTGAGTTTTAAATGAATCTTATACTTCCTTCTCTTAATTGCAACTTAAAATATATTGAATATGTCCAAAATTGACACCATGACAAATTCTAAGTCTCTCCTATCCCACTAGATGTTATCATTCCTTTTTGCTTAAGGCCCAACCCCAAGAATTAGCTTCTTACCTTCTGAAATCTCATGCCATTTTCTCCTTCATTCACTAGCTAGAAACATTGGATTTTCTCAATTGCTCAAAAAAACCACGTCCTTTTTCACTTATAGGCTTTTGAACTAATCATTATTTCACTGATACTTGGGCATATATTTTTAACACATTTTAATATCTCTGAAATAAAAACGCATCTTACAATCAATAGCAATTTACAATTATAATTGCAATGTTTTCTTTTCTTTTTTTAAAAGGTACAATAGTGGTGTCTTAAGGCCAATGGAAAAAGCAGTAATTCACTCTTCTCTGGGCGGCTGGCTCATCTCTAGCCTTTCTGTCCCAGCTCCAGCTCGCTTATCATCTGCAAATGTAGATGCTCTGATACTTCCTTACCTGAAATTCCCTCCTCCCTATCAGTTCACAGAGCTTATTTCCTTTATAGCACCTTTCATCATTTTTAAAAAGTAACTTACTTTTTCATTATCTGTCTCTCCTACTGGAATGTAAGCTCCACAAAATGGGATTTTGTATCTTATTCTCAGCTACATTCCTAGGTCTAGTAAGTGGTTAATGAGTATTTGCTGAAGGAATTATAGAGCAAGGATACCTCTCTTATAAGAGATTATGTGGTTCAATCCCACAATCTCAGTGTCTGAGAAGAGCAACTCTATCTCTACCTTCCATGCCCCCCAACCCTCCAGCACAAACGACAGCTGTTTAAATCTCTTTCCGGTAAAAAGAATCAGGGTTTCCACTGTAGCAGACAATATGATGAGCTGTAAAACACAGAATTCCTAAAGGGAAAGGCATTAAGAAATTAAAAACAAAACGTAATATTTGAAATGTCTCTATCCTGAATCCATTGTTGTAATGAAGGATAAAGAATTCTCAATTCTGAGACTAAGGTAGTGATTGGTGAGACTAAATATCTTCCTTCAGTTTTGTGGTATGTTATCTTGCAGTTGGTTGGTTTTATAAATCTGATGAAGGAAAAGTATCCAGAGTGTCCATCCAAAGTGTACTCTAAGAAAGTTTTGTTTCTTGGAAGCTGACTGCTATAGGAACAGTGGGCACTCAAGCATTGGGATTCACTTGCCAGTAATTTCCCTCTCATTCAACCTCAGCCCCGGTCAAATACACCCAGAATTCCTAAGAGATTGCAAGGGCCCAACTACAACATGAAATTGTGTCCAGAAACCAAAAAGTGGGACCAGCTCTTATGCAGACCAGCAGTTCAGTTAAATGGCTGAACTCGGGTGAAGCTGGGAGAGCCAGGAAGAAGGAGAAAGTAGTCCAAGTTGTCTCTTTAGAGGGGAAATTAGGCCTCCCTTAGAAACCAGCCAAGCTGTCACTGTTATGCTTCTCTGTAAGCCAAAATTGTGGAGATGAGATGGTGCAAGTGTCTTCACTACAAGAGCATATTGAAAAGTCTCTCTTGTTCAAAAGAAAATTCAGATTCCAAATCCTTTAGTCAGTGCTCCATTTGGAAACGAGATGGCACTCCATGTGGAGACCCCTATCATTCTTTGATGCTTTTAAATGTTAGTGTGGCGTCAGCATTTAGTGTTCTCTCCATTCAGTAAGCTCTCTCTTACCAGTGATTGGCTTGGAGAGCTTGGAACATCTCAGAGAGCTTGGCTCCAACAGGCTGCTACAAGCACAGAACCGCAAGCCTCAAAAGCCAGTGGATGTACTTGTTTCTTTCCTTCCTGGGATGACTGATTTTTCTCTGAGTCACTCTTGAATTCTGTGAAATGTGAACATATCTTATATTTGAAATAAAAATGCCCTGGGAATGTTGCAATGTGTAAAGACAAGCAAATAGCACCCTCCCTCTGTGAGCAATGCTGGGAAAGACGAGCATTTGACATGTTCTACTCAGGAGTTTACAGCCATCCATTCACACCCCAACCCAGTGACATCCTGATTCTCCCTGCTTCAGGGCTTCCAGCTCTTGGAGATTTTCCTAATAAAACCAAATGTCAGCGTTGCTCTACCAAGGTAGAGGAAAGAAACACAGGTCCCTGGTTTTTTTGTTTTTTTTTTTTTTTTAGGTGATGAATTTTTTTTCTCATTCCATGAGCTATTCTGATTCAGTCTTCAACTTTTCCTCCTAAATTCTGATGTTTAAGAATTTAAAAGAATTTAAAACTTTGTCAAATCAAAATAAAGCCCAGAATGGAAGACCAAAGCAGTCACCTTGACCGAAAATTTTCACGACAGCATTGGCAATGAGGAGACAGCTACTCTCAGCTCTGGTTATACATTTTCCTGGTTACCTAGGTTGTGATTTTAAATAAAATTGAACAGAGAATCAATTTCTTGTAGCTGAATCACAATGCAACTGACTAAAGTAGGTCTGAATGCCTTCGTGCTAGGGGGAGGCACTGGTTCCTGTGCAATCTTTTGTTTTACCCTTGGCTCCATCTTCCATGCAGTACAAAGTCTATCTCCACCTGATTGCTCTGCCAGGGTGTCTGTTGTATGTAAGGAGCCAGGACTACTGCAGACCCCAGTAAAACCTTTCAGTTACATGGAACATAAGCAAGTGAGATAAAATAAAACCTTGTATCCCTGGTTTCATTGCTTTCAGAACTGCAGCTGCCCCGGGGCAGAAGCTAAGTGCAGTCTGTGGCACTGCTCACAGGGGAAGGTGGGTCCGTGAAGGTAGGCTCACAGGCCCAAGTTTTCACGCGTGTGAGGCCTGATGGCACATTGCCCTTTATAAGCCATACACTAGGTTTAGATGCAGTCATATCTGAATGAGTCATTTCTCTACACAAACTTCATCACATCCCTGTTTCAGAAAGGCAGGTGGCCAGAGGAAGGCCAAATGCAAGCACCATAGGCTGTCTGATAATGTGGGACAAATTTCTCTGTTTTTCAGCTTAATGACTAAGGAGGACCACAGCAGTCAGGCACACAATAGTTTGTCTCCCTTGGACTCTCCCCAGTGTCCCTGCACACCCCAATGACCAGCCCGGATGTCCAGATGTGTGCACAGCAGTTTGCTGAGCCTCTCGATGGACCAGGGTCATCCTGCACCAATACTAAGTCTCTTCTGTGTAACTGGGAAAAGGACATGGAAAATCTGCAACAGACTAATCAGCCAAATTCACCTCCTTGTTTATTTGTTATTTTGTTTTCACACAGGCTTTCAGGTCAGGAGAATAAAGAAAGTAGCACTTCATAAAGGGAGGATCTTGATCCTGAAAGAGCTACACAGATATTCACAGGTCCAGGTAGGCGGCCAAGGCCAGACAGAGAGACAAGTGTCAAGGAGCACAAAGCCATCTCTGCTGGGGAAGGGTGGGCTGCTTGGTGTTTCTGTGATTCAGCATCCCTGAAGGAGTGCATTTGCCTCCCTGGCCTAAGCACATGCTAGCAGTCGTGACCTCCAGATCACATCCCTAACACCCTTATGAGTGTCCCCACCTGGAAGTTCCATTTCATGAACCTTGGATGGTTTGAAGCTGTATGGACCCCAGAAAAGAATGTTCTTAAAGCCAGTCCGTTCCTGTGGGTGTAAACCTATTTTAAGTAGGACCTTTTGATTAGGTTACTTCAGTTAAGGCATGGCACAGGGTAGATATTAGTCCTCTTACTGGAGTCCTTTATAAGAGAATGAAATTCACACAAAGAGAAAATAAGCCACAGAAGCCAGAAGATAAAAACAATGAAACCCAGACGAGAAGAGAGAGACCAGCAGATGCCATCACATGCCTTGCCACGTGACAGAGGAGTCCAGGATCTCCAATAGTCATTCTCTGGGGAAAAAGTATTGCCTTGATGATGGCTTGAAATGGACATTTTGTTCAGCCTCAAAACTGCAAGCTTGTAAGCTAATAAATCCCCACTGTTAAAAGCCAACCCATTTTATCGTATCCGCTTGAGCTGCTTAGCAAACTAGAACAAACCCCTTGCCCATCTCCAGGCCAACTGCACCTCTACAAGGTCTGAATTAGAGAGTTGTCCTTGAAACCTTACTCCAGGGAGTTGTACTCCCCCAGCCACCACTCCCTGTCCCGAATATATCTAAACTCTAACCTGTCAAATCGGTACATATAAATGTGAACTTATTTGGAGACTTTGCAGGTGTAATTAAGTGAAGGATCTCCAGATGAGATCATCCTGAATTAAACGTTAGGCTCTACATCCAATGACAAGTGTCTTTACAAGAAGAGAAGACAGAGGAGACACAGGGAAGACGGCCACCTGGACATGGAGGCAGAGAATGGAGCGATGCAGCCACAAGCCATGGAATGCCTGGAGCAGCCGAAAGCTGGAAGAAGCAAGGAAGAATTCTCCCCTGGAGCCTTAGGAGAGAGTGTGGCTCTGCTGACACCTTGGTTTTGCATTTCTGGCCTCCAGAACCATGAGAGAATAAACTTCTGTGGCTTGAAGCCACGCAGTTTGTGGGAATTTGTTACAACAGATCTAGGAATGAGTACGTACCACGAATTGCCAGCTCTAGGAAAAAACTACTTGGTACAGAGATATTCACAGGGCCAGGTAGGCCTGTGAGTACACTCAACTTAGAACTTGAGTGACACGTTGCTCTGCCAGTTGTCCCCTAGACTAGACAGTGCTTCCTAACAGGTCTTCTGCTTCTTCCTCATGCCTTTCTCTTCTCCAGTGTTCACCGATGACCATTCTGAAGTGCAAATTTTATGATGTCAACCTCTGTGACTCAACATTGCTGCCTAATAAAATCTAAACTCCTTGCCCTGGCGTATGAGGCTTTTTCAGAGCTGAGTTTTCCTAGTTTCATCACCCATCTTCTATTTGGATCCCTCCCCAAATTCTTCTGTCCCCCCCTCCCCTATAACCACATGTATCCTGTATCTAGTCACATCAAAGGACATGCCCTTTTCTTCCCTGTTTTAGTCTGCCAAAGGGCTGCCAATGCAAAATACCAGAAATATGTTGGCTTTTATAAAGGAGGTTTATTTGAGGTAAATTCTCACAGTTCCAAGGCCATGAAAAGTCCAACTCAAGACACTATAAGAGGTGCTTTTTCACCAAAGTCAGCTTCTCTTTCTTCCCAATTTCAGCTGAAAGCTGGCATAGGGCCTGTCTCTTTCCAAGCCTCCTTCATCAGTCTTGGCTGTTCTGCTGTTCTCCCAAGTTCAGTTGTGAGCTCTCAGGCATATGGCAGGGCTGGCCTCCTCTTGAGCTGCCTTGTGGGCCCAGCCTCTTAGGGGCTGTGTGCTTAAACAAGCCTCTCTCTCACACTGCAGAATCAAACATGAGCTTCCTTTTTCCTCCCCTGTCTGTCTACATTGTTTATATCAGACCCAGCAAGGGGGTGGGGACGCAACCTGAGTCACGCCTCACCAACAGAGTCCAATCAAAAGCCCTACAGCAATCTTAAGAGTAAACTAATCAAAGTCTCATCTGAATCTAATGCAATCAAAGGGTATCACACCCAGAGGAATAGATTAGTTTATAAACATAATCCTTCTCTTTTTGGGATTCATAAAATAATTTCAAACTGCCACACTCCCCATGGGTTTCTCCTATGTTGCTCTCCCTTCCTGGCATGCAAAGGTATCTGAGGTGGGCTGGACCCGTGTTTGAGATTCAGGTAGACTGGGTGCCAAGAAGATGCTTAAAAACCCAAAAGCTTTTATCGTTTCCAGATACACAGGCAACCTTTTAATACTGTTATTGTGGAAGGATTCATTTGCCTAACAAACTTGGTCGCCTTTCTGAGCCTGGGTTCCTGAATATCTTTTTCACTGGTCACAGGGAAGACAGAAGGTAGAGAGTGGAGGACTGGGGAAATGGGGTTGGAGTGATGAGGGGGGCGGTGAGGGGCGGCAAGGAAAGTCCTTTCAGGGATTTCCACATTGAAACACAACATGTAAAAACTAGTTTTCTCAGTACTAAAGAAATATCCTCCATGGCTTGTAAACAAATTATTGGATGTCTGCAATAATGATGTATCAATACTATTTTTAGAAAGAGCAGCATGCTTTATCAATAGCATTTCTGCTCTTGGCCCAGATGTAAAATTCTTCCTTGAAGGTGACATTCATCTAGAAATCTACTGAAAAAATCTGATAAGGAAATGCAATATGATTTTAAATAAAATATATAAAAATGGTTTCCCCAAGTTGCTAAATAGGGAATTTTTTTGTTTCTTTATTCCAATTCCCTCTTTACATATTTTAAGAATTTAAAATTTTTATTATAATTTTAATGATGCATTAAAATTAAACAACAACAACAAACGCTTTATTGACTGGGTGTTTTGTGCTTCATATTTTTATAATGCTTCAAAATTAAAAATTAAAAAGTTATGTGCTATGGCTTCACAGGTGAATCCTACCAAGCATTTCAAAAAGAATTAACACCAATCCTGTTTAAACTCTTCCAAAAAATTGAAGAGGAGGGAAAATTACCCAACACATTTTATGAAGCCAACATCACCCTAATACCAAAGCCAGATAAAGATTCTACAAGAAAAGAAAATTACAGACCAATCTTTCTAATGAACATAGATACAAAAATTCTGAACAAAATACTTGCAAATCGAATCCAACAGCATATCAAAAGACTTATACATCACGACCAAGTGGGATTTATTCCTGGCATGCAAGGCTGGTTCAACACAAGAAAAACAATCAATGTAATACACCACATTAACAAATTGAAGGAAAAAAACCACATGATCATCTCAAAAGATGCAGAAAAGGCATTCAACAAAATCCAACATCCTTTTTTGATAAAAATACTTCAAATGATAGGAATAAAAGGAAAATTCCTCAATATGATAAAAGGCATATATGAAAAACCCACAGCAAACATCATAATCAGTAGGGAAAAGATGAAAGCTTTCCCCCTAAGATCATGAACAAGACAAGGATGCCACTGTCACCATTGTTATTCAACATTCTACTAGAAGTTCTAGCTAGGGCAATTAGACAAGACAAAAAAATTAAAGGCGTCCAAATAGGTATTTTTTTTTTTTTTTTTTTTTTT
>JAKSZT010026446.1:3500892-3549344 GCA_026826555.1 Tolypeutes matacus
TTTTTTTTTTTTTTTTTTTTTTTTTTTACCTGGAGGTCCCGGGTATCGAACCCGGGTCCCTCCATATGGTAGACGGACGCCGAATCTCTTGAGCCACATCTGTTTCCCTACAAATAGGAAAAGAAGAAGTAAAACTCTCACTGTTTGCAGATGACATGATCCTGTACCTAGAAAATCCTCAATTATCCACGACAAAGCTACTTGAACTAATAAATGAGTTCAGCAAAGTGGCAGGATACAAGATCAACATGCAAACATCAGTAAAGTTTTTGTACACTAGTACTGAACAATCTGAGGAGGAAATCAGGAGGAAAATTCCATTTTCAATAGCAACAAAAGACTCAAATACCTAGGAGTTAATTTAACCAAAGAAGTACAGGACCTATATGCAGAAAACTACAAAACAATGTTAAAAGAAATTTTAAAAGACCTAAACAAATGGAAAGACATTCCGTGTTCATGGATTGGAAGAATAAATATCGTGAAGATGTCAATCTTGCCCAAACTGATTTATAGATTCAATGCAATACAAATCAAAATCCCAAAGGCTTATTTTACAGAATTAGAGAAGGCAATTACCAAATTCATCTGGAAGGGTAAGTGCACCCAAATAGCCAAAAGCATTCTAAAAAAGAAGAGCAATGTGGGAGGAATTTCACTGCCTGACCTTGAAACATATTACAAAGCTACAGTGGTCAAAACAGCATGGTACTGGCATAAAGATAGACACATCGATCAGTGGAATAGAATTGAGAACCCAGAAATATACCCTCACCTACACAGTCAACTGGTTTTTGACAAACCTACCAAGCCCATGCTAATGGGAAAAAAACAGTCCCTTCAACAAATGGTGTTGGGAGAACTGGATATCTATAACTAAAAGAATGAAAGAGGACCCCTCTCTCACCCCCTATACAAGAATCAACTCAAAATGGATCAAAGATCTAAATATAAAAGCCAGGACCATAAAACTACTAGAAGAAAATGTAGGGAAACATCTTCAAGACCTTGTAGTAGGTGGTGGTTTCTTGGACCTCACACCCAAAGCACGTGCAACAAAAGGAAAAATAGATAAACGGGACCTCCTCAAAATTAAACACTTTTGCATCTCACAGGACTTTGTCAGAAGGGTGAAAAGGCAGCCAACTCAATGGGAAAAAATATTTGGAAATCACATATCTGATAAGGGTTTAATATCCAGGATATATAAAGAGATGTTACAACTCAACAATAAAAAGACAAATGACCCAATTAAAAAATGGGCCAAAGACTTGAATAGACATTTCTCTGAAGAAGAAATACAAATGGCAAAAAAAAAAAAAAAACACATGAAGAAATGCTCAACATCACTCATGATTAGGGAAATGCAAATCAAAACTACAATGAGATATCATTTCACACCTATCAGAATGGCCACTATTAAAAAGACAGAGAAATACAAGTGTTGGAGAGGATGTGGAGAGATAGGAACACTTCTTCACTGTTGGTGGGAATGCAGGATGGTAAAACCACTATGGAGGACTGTTTGGCAGTTCCTAAAGAAGTTGAATATAGACTTGCCACATGACCCTGCAATACCACTACTGGCTATATACTCAGAAGAACTGAGAGAAGTGACACGAACAGACATCTGCACACCAATGTTCATAGCCACATTATTTACCATTGCCAAAAGTTGGAAACAACCCAGGTGTCCATCAACAGATGACTGGATAAACAAACTGGTCTATTCACACGATGGAATATTATGCAGCTATAAGAAGAAATGAAGTCATAAAGCATATGGCAACATGGATGAACCTGGAGGACATTATGTTGAGTGAAGCAAGCCAGACACAAAAAGACAAATACTGTATGAATGCGTTACTATGAACCAAATATATTGTGTAATATATTGTTCGATTCAAAATAAAAAAAAGTTATATGTATCCATTACATTTAATTGAGAAATGTATATATTTATTCATCTGTGTTTACTTTTTAGTTTTTAATTGTTTATATTTTCAATTATTAAATGTACAAAATAAAGTTTAAAAAAAAAAAGTTATGTGCTAGAATTATAAGCCCCAAAGTGGATGTGTCTAGATATTATGATGTTGGACTCTCAAAGCTTATTAGGTATCTAGAAATTTCCTAGAATATATCATTTGTAAAAACAAATCAGTTGAATTTCTCATGAAAATTCTATTTTATTAATAATTTTTCCTTTCCAATACACTTTATTTTTTAAATATATTTTTTATTTATTTTTTAAAAAATACTTAGATTACATAAGATGTTACATAAAAAAATATAAAGGATTCCCATATGCCCCACTCCCCACACTTGCCACTCTCCCCCATATTAGCAACTTCTTTCATTAGCGTGGTACATTCATTACAATTGATGAACACATTTTGGAGCACTGCCACTAAGCATCGATTATAGTTTACATTGTAGTTTACACTCTCCCCTACTCAATTCTGTAGGTTATGGCAGGATATATAACAGCCTGTATCTGTCATTGCAATCTCATTCAGGACAATTCCAAGTCCCAAAAATGCCCCCATATTACACCTCTTTTTCCCTCTCCCTGACTTCAGCACCTCCAGTGGCCACTGTCTCTACATCAATGATATAATTTCTCCCATTGCTAGAATCCCAATAAGTCTATAGTAGAATACCAGTAAGTCCACTCTAGTCCATATTTTATTCCCCAATCCTGAGGATTGTGGGATGGTGATGCCTACTCCACCTCTAATTGAGAGGGGGTTTCATTCCCATATGGCTGATGGATGGGACTCTCTTGCTTGCAATTGTTGGCTCTCTTGGTTCCTTGGTGTGGTGGTTGTCCATCCTCACCTCCTTGTTAGTTGTCCTGAGTGAGTCCAATGATCTGGAGAGTAGGTATTGCAACTCCACTGAGGTTCAGGGCCCAGCTGCCACATGGACAGCCCAGAGATTCAAGTCTCTTGGATGTACACCAACGAAGTCCAGCATCAACTATAAGTTCAAACAGAAGGGACAGACGAGGCATGTGTAGAGAAGTCACAACTAAGTCCAACTCTCTCACACTTGGGAGCACAAACTCCAAAGTAAGGACCACTGGCAAGGCACCAAACTCCAGAGCTATCTGCCATGACCACAGGGCTTGAATGTCTCCAGAACCCTCAGGATCCCCACTATTTGGGGTAGTATCTACTTTGGTAGTCTATGAGATCCTGCTGAGACATGCATAAGCATTGCCTATCTGATGTCCACCTGACTCACTTTGAAGTCTCTTATCCATATAAACTCACTTGTCTTCACCTTTTCTTCCTTTTATTCAAGGTCTTTTCCCAGTTGCATCACCAGCCGGTGCTTGGTAGTAATCCCTCGGTGCCATGGAGGCTCATCCCTGGGAGTCATGTCCCATGCTGGGGGGAAGGTAATGCATTTATATGCTGAGTTTGGCTTAGAGAGAGGCCACCTTTGAGCAACATGGAGGCTCTTAGGAGGTAACTGTTAGGCACCTTACAACACTAGGCTAAGTTGCAATTTCAGGAGCAAAGGCTCATAAGCATAGTTGTCAATATTAAGGGCCCATCAGTAGATCATCGTTCTTCACTAGTCATTGCCCTTGTACTTGGGGAATTGTTGCTGTCCCATTAGAGAATGTGGCAGAGCTCCCCAGTATTAATAATTTCTTATACAAGACTTGAACTTGGAGCTGAGTTCAGTGGGAAAAGGTGTGGCCACATATGAGGTACTCATTTTGCTGCTGCAGATCTGGCTGAGACTGTTGAAACTTTTGAGCCGGCAACCCTGGCACTGGCTTCCTTATCCCAGGATTACATGCAGCTAGGATTGTACAATCCTGGAGCTACCAATTGGGACCTTGGCTTTCTAATTCTCCAGCTTCCTGATTACAGCAGAGTTACCAGTTGTGCTACAGCATTGTTCTGAGTTATTCCTGAAGCCCTTCTAGTCCTTCCAGCAATCGTCTAAGTACTTCATGCCCTTTATTAAACCCCTTCTGTTTAAAATACCTGGAGTGGTTTCTGGTCTCTGCATTCTGACTAATCGGATTGTTAATCCTTCTCATAACATTACAAGGCAGTTATTATTTCCCCTCCTTTTATGGTTGAGGAATTTGAGGTGTTCTGCCCACTCATTTTAAAGTGAAATTCCTGCTTCTCCTGGCTTCTTTGTTCATGGAAAAAAATACTTATTGTTAAATGAGAAATTATAACTCAGAGCTGTGAGAAGCATGAAAAGTACTTCATAAAAGTACTGAAGAAGAGTTTCAGAAGATCGGCATCAGAACATACAAGCTATTTCAAAGAAGGTAAATTAGAGACATTATAAAATATAGTAGTTAAAGCAACAGGACTCAAATGTATAATTAAATAGCACCGATGTTCTTAAGAAACATGTCTCCTTTATGAACCTTAAGATATATATATTTGTAAGGTAACCACATCCTGTCAGAGCCACGGTAGAAGAACTGTTGGCATTATAAATTGAAACAGAAAGAGGGCTTATCATACGCTGTGGTGGCCAGGAGAACGCACAGATCTCCAACAACAGGGAGCTTAATGGATCACAGGCCCAGCTGCTGTATCTGAAATCTATTGTTCTGTTTGCACTGAGGCCATGTTTGCCAGGCAGTGACTGAGTGCAGCAGGGATAATAAAGCAGCCCATTCCCAGTGAAAATTGCCCCGGGACACCTCTGGGGGCCAACTTTGGCTTGAGGACTCCCTGACAGCCTTGCTAATCATCCTTGGACTGCACTGCAGACTAGCATGCCTTCATCCAACCTTCCTTCCGCTCTCCTTCACTCACTGTCAGATTTGCATTGTGGTCTGACAGCTCACTGTCACTTACCGGTGGCCTCCCCATTTCCTCTCATGGGTGTTTGCCCTAATTAAATCCTTGCATGCTTAATCCCATCTTGACATCTGCTTCTTAGAGGTCCTGGACTAACATATATACTAAATATGAAAAGAATATGATCTCATCCTCTGAAATTGCATCCAGGGAACAAGGAAGCACTTGAAAAATGAATTGTATTTGATGCTTGATTACTACTGTGGAAGGCATCTTAAAATGCCTTCCTGAGCTATGGACTGTGCACCAGGCATTGTGTGTTAGTTTCCTGGGTTGCTATAACAAATGATCACAAACTAGGTGGCTTAAAGCAACAGACATTTATTCTCCCACAGTTCTGGAGAGTAGAAGTCTGGAATCAGGGCTATGTTCTCTCTGAACGTTCTTGGCAAGAATCTTTCCTTGCCTCGTCAAGCCTCTGGTGTCTATTAGTCAGGGTTCTCCAGAGAAACAGAACTAGCAGGATTTGTTATAAAGAGATCTGTTATAAGGAATTGGCTCACATGGCGATGGAAGCTGGTAAGTCCAAACTCCATAGGACAAGATAGAAACTCTGATAAAGATGATGCTGAAGTCCTTAGTTCAAATTCCCCAGGGGAAACTGGCTGACTGGAAATTCCAGCAAGAACCAATGCTGAAATGGAAGCAGAAATTCTTCTGACCTGAAATATTCAGTTCTGGCTTTAAAGGCCTTCAACTGTTTGAAGGAGAAAAACTCCCCACATTGCTGAGGGCAATCTCCTTTGTTGATTATAGATGCAATTAACTGACTGTAGATGCAACAAACAGATTACAGGTTTGAATCACATCTGAAATATCCTCACAGTAACAAGCAGGCCAGTGCTTGACCAAACAACTGGGTACCACAACCTAGACAAGCTGACACATGAAATTAACCATCATATGGTGTTTGTCAGCAAGCCTGGATGTTCTTCAATCTCTACTTCTATCTTCATATGAAGTGCTTCTCTGTGGGTATCTGTGACCTCTCCTCTTATAAGGACACTGATCATTGGATTTAGGGCCTATCCTAATCCAGTCTGATCTCATCTTAATTTATTTACATCTTCAAAGGTCTTATTTCCAAATAAAGTCACATTCTGAAATTAATTTGGGGAGGGGGGCACTATTCAACCCAGTACACACTGACATAAGAAAACTTTGCATTTGTAGTGAGTTCACAACTCCTCTAATGCCAAAATCTAGTTAAGCAGAGTCACTATAGTCCCTTTGTCTATAAAAGTTCAATCCCTATTGAATCCATCCTACTAAGTAGAAGTAACTTTTAGCCATATTTTAAAACAGACTGATCTCTTAATTTATATAGTCCCATTTGTGTCTTTGTTAGCCCCTCCCATTCCCTGCCTCTCTTTCTGAAATAGTGGCCAGGCCTATGGAAGGGATGTGATAAGGGAAACTGCAAAAGAAAAAAAGCCCCATGGTTCTTAGTGGCTCACTGTCTGGGCTCTAGTAGCATGTTCGGACTCTAATAGGGCTAGTAGTGGCTGCTTTGTCCTCACCAGGCTCCTGCTTGTGTGGAGCCCCAAGCCTCCATCACATCCTCCATCGAGCCCCTCAGCCTGGCAGTCCATTGCCAGTGTCTGCCATGGGGTCACTTGCCCTGCCACAGCCGGCATCATGGTAGGACAATGGGATCTAATCTCAATGCCCATACTGCATGGGGACCAGGGATTGCTGGGCCACTTAATTTTCACAAGGTGATGTGGCTATGTCCAGTAGACAGGGAGGCATCCTGAGAAGAGATAACTTAGCAGAATCTGAGTGGGGGCAGGGGCCCCAACACCCCCACCCTGCCCTTAGTGTAAGCCTCACTTATCTGAAAGTCTCCCACTTCAAACACATACACACTGCTGAGCAAAGCCCAGAGAGGAGAAAATCAGGGCCCGTGTGCCTGAATGTCTAACTTTCCTTCTTTTGCATCCTTCTCCCCACCTCTCCAAAGGTTTCAGAAGGGGGCAAGCATTCTCTGATGTTACAGACTTCAGATGCTGTGCTAAGCCTTACTGGAGAGCAGTGAGACCTGACTTCAGAATATATGTGGGTGGGGAAGCAGCATGCAGCATTTGCATTTTGCTGGTGCAGATCAGAGCAGAGGAAGTGTTTTTGAATTAGCAGCTGAAGTGGTAGCTTCCCAATTCCTCAGACAGCTTCCTAGTTATACAGCTTCCTATTGTGTCAGGCGAAACTTAGCTAGTGTCTATTCTTCAGTAAGTGATTTTGTAAATCATAGAATGCCCTGGAATAAATCTCTTTCTGCTTAAGGTAGCTACAGTGGATTCTGTTATCTGCTACTGAACACTGACCAATGCGATAAGGTATTGAAATTGCTTACTTGTCTCTCTTCCCTCTATCCTGTGGAGTTCCTTCAAGAAAAGGACAGTGCTTTCATTTCTGTAGCCCAGGCACTCAGCACCTTGCCAGGGACAGAGTAGGAAGAAGAAAGTTCTTATGGACAAGATACCATGGGGAGGTGAAGCAACGCCAATTTTTCATTCTTCATTCAGGGCTACGAGGATCATTGGACCTCCAGTTCATAGTTTTGCTTCAGCACTTTATCATTCTCTGTTTTTATTCCCGTCATCATCTTATGGTTTAAAAAACCAAATGGATGGTGACTCACTTAATATATAATTTGCTTATCATATTTCCTTAGATTTATGAATTTATGGTGCTTAAAAATAGATATTATATTATCTTATATTATTATATTATATTTAATAGATATTAAAAAATAGGTATTATATTTCTATGGAACTATTTTGTCTTCTTTCAAGTGAACTGTGGGTTTGTTCAGATTTTTTAAATACGTGACTTAATTACAGTTATAGCAAAGGTTAATCTTTTTTCTGGAAAAAAAAAAAAAGAAGCCTTAAACTTGGATTAACAAATAGGTTAAGAATTTCATATAATGTGGATTTTTAGAGCTGGTTGGAAATGAAGAGGTTTTTCTATTTCCTCCCTTCTGTTTCACTTCTGTCATTCCATGTTAGTCTTTCCATAAAACTTTTTTTGTTCACCTTATGATTTCACTTTCATAGTGACAAAAAATGTGATTTCATTTGGTGATATAAAGGCTCTATATAATGCACTATTTTGGTATATATTTCTGATTTGGGCACCACAGAAACAATCCAATAGCTTCTCTGAATTGTTGTTACTTTCAAATGAAATTGTCCTCAAGTCTTCTTAGAGGGAGAGTGTTGCTGCCTGTGGACCTCTGAAGAGTCTTTCTTTTTCTGGTGATAGGAACATGGTGGTCAATCTTCTAGATGAGGGTTCAGTATAATATTTAAAACATTTCATCTTGAAGAAAGTGAAATTTGTTTATATTTGTTATATAAAACAATCTTAAAACTTTAAAAGTAACCCCAAATCACTACTTTTAATTAAGACAAAATTCTCTGTCCAGAAGGCAATATTAAATCTCTATTCATTCTGCAATCCCAGATTTTTGCATTTTCTTGTGATTAAATCCATGTTACCATGTTAATGGATTTAAAGATCTTAGAAAAGGGAGAGAAAGAAAGCAAAAGGTATTATAAAAGTATTAATAGCTTCTTGGTCTCCCTTGCTACATAATTCATGGTGCTAATCTCTTGACTTCAAGAATGGTTGTTGCAAAAACATTTTATTTGATACCTGAATAATGTTAAGGGAAGAGAACTGATTTTACTGTGTTTCTATAAAGAAACTAATTATAGTTATAAGTATAAAGGTATATACAATACATGTTACACACTCAGCCATGGAATGTCCACTTCCCTTCTTTCCTTCCTTCAGTTCTTCTCCTCCACTTTCCCTCCTTTTTTCTTTCTCTTACTTTTAGTTATTTCTATTACAAAATATTACTTTATCAAGCACCTTAAAGGTCCTCAAACTAAGCACATTAAATATCGTCCAAATTAAGCAAAGTAAGTTTTGTCCACTTCATAATTTTGCCTATCCTTTGCCATTGATCAATAGAAAATTTGATAAAAGATCACATTTGCATGCATATTAAAAATCTACACATTCATCAAAATAAAATTTTTGTCATCAAAGGACATTATCAAGAAAATGAAAAAAAAAATTGCAAAAAATATATCAGATAACGGCTTAATATCCGGAATATATAAAAAAAACTTTTATAATACAAAAAAGACAAACAACCCAATCGAAAAATATTGTACAATGTCATTTATAAGAGATGTCTAGAAATAGCAAGTCCCCAGAGACATAGAGTAGATTAGAGGTCACCAGAGGATGAGAGGAGAGGGGAAAGGGAGAGTGTATGTTTGGTGGATATGGAATGTGTATAAATAAAATTAATAATTTTTTTTAAAAAACCTAAGCCTATGGAATGGTATACCAATGGGGGAAAAAAAACAACACAAGTCTTTCCCCATGCCCCTGACTTTCCAGTATCACTTGGCAGAAATAACCATTATTAAGTGTTTTAGTTTCCCAGCTGATAAAACAAATACTATATAATAGGTTGGCTTAACAACAGGAATTTATTGGCTCATGGTTTCAGAGGCTAGAAGACTTGCTTCCTTCCAGGGTCAGTATCTTCTGGCTGGCCAGCAACCCTTGGCTTTTCCTTCACATGGCAATGCACATGGCATCTTCTTTTCCTTCTAGGTTCCATTGACTTCCAGTTCTGGCTGCTTTCCATGGATTTTTTTTTTTTTTTTAAGGTTTGTAACAATTTTATTACTCAAAACTTACAATTTTCATCATTTCAAAGACAACACATTTAATGTTAATTTATCTTATTAGTATCCATACTTATTTATCAATAGAAGTGCTTATTTAATTTTTTGGTCATTTGAATGGCGCTCTTTTAAGAATTTTCATTTGTTAATTTAATATTACGGGGAAGCGGCTGTGGCTCAATCAGTGGGGCTCCCGTTTACCATATGGGAGGCCCCTGGTTTGGTTCCCGGGGCCTCCTGGTAGAGGCGGGCCCGCCCGCATGGCGTGGTTGGCTGACCCGGCGAGCACAAGCAGCAAGGGGGGGATAAATGAATAAATAAATAAAATCTTTAAAAAAAAAAAAAAAAAAAAATTTAATATTACCATCTGGAGGTATCAAAATATACACTGAACAAACAAACAAAACACAAAAAGAGTTAAGACACCCCAACAGAAACATAAAGCCAATTAATTTGACTCATAATTCTTAATGGTTTCTTGCAATGCACATGGCAGCATCTTCTTTTCTTTTTGGGTTCCATTGACTTCCAGCTCCTGGCTGCTTTCCATGGCTTCTCATTTTGTGGCCTTTGCTATAAGGCTTCCAGTAATAGGGCTAAGACCCATCCTGATTCATTTGAGCCACATGTTAACCGAAATAACCTCATCAAATGGTCCTGTTTACAATGGGTCACATCCACAGGAATGCATTAAGATTAAGAACGTGTTTTTCTGGGGTACATACTCTAAGCCACCACATTAACCCTAAAACATATATCTAACCTTACATGTAATACATATGTGCATTTATATGTATAAATGTAAGGGCAGATATAAATTTGTGTGTGCATATGTAAGGATAGATTTTATTTATGTATGTGTATAAATATGTATATAAGGATAGATGTATGTTTATGTATGTGTGTTTAAGTACAGATGCATATTTTAAAGTTTAATAATAATTATTATTAATGAGTATTATGCATTCAGGACTGTTTTCATCTAAAATTATATTTTGCACATCTTTCCATTCCTCATAATTGCTACATAGTATCATATGGATATACCATATTATGGGCTGCTGCTCTTTTATTTATAGGTTTTTTTCCTGTTTACAAAAGCAGTATATGTTCATTATTTAAAATTTGGAAAATATAGGCAAGGGTGATGAGGAAAATTAAATTCATCTATGATTGTCTATATTTTCACACTACCTGATAAGGTTGCCCAGTGGAAAGCTGTCTACAGGGCAACTGATTATCCAGCTTGGGAGCCTTGCCAGCATAGTCATGAGAGAGAATTCTTACTGAGAGCCCTTCTCAAGGGCTCAGATGGTCACTTGAAATGATACTCTACCTCTTAAATCAGTATAGACTGTATGAGTGAGAAGCACAAAACAATGTTTTTAAAAGGCTCATCAGAGGATTGATTATTCCTTTGGTTTACTCAGCAATAAAGTCCCTCCAGAATACTTGGTCTATTGCTTTTGGAGTGGTAAGTATTTGGAGTAGCAATTACTTGTCGTTCAAAGAATTCCTGTTAATACCCTTCAGTGACATGGCTTTAATTTCTGAGATCCCAAGCTAATAGAAACATCTTTTATCTTTACTTCTACACATTTCTATCTCATCATCACTTTCACACACACACACACACACACACACACCCCTCCAGAAATCGGATTCCTAGAATTCAAATAGGAAAAGTAAATCCAGTTTGGGTGTTCATACAGCCAGATGTTTGGAACCATGAGGCAACACAGGGAGTAAAGGAAGAAGCCAAAGAAATAAGAAGAGGTGTTCTGGGTCCCAACCCAACCCTGAGCACTCTTTGCATCAGTGTTTACTCCCTTCCAATGCATCCCAGATCAATTACCATCAATAAATATTTCTAAAACATACCTTTCATTCTGTCACCACTTCCCCCATTCTGTTAAAAAAAATGTGATGACTTTCCATTCTGTGACCTGGTTTTGTCTGGTTGGTTTTGCGATAAAGAATTGGGGGTTTGGGTGCTCAGGCCCTTGGGCCGTCCTTCAGTGAGAGGGGACTCCCGAGGCAGCCTCTCTGAATTCAGGCAGGACTGTGCCACAGGCAAGTCTGCCTAAGCTCTGCCTTAATCCTGGGGTATTGGATATGGGTGTTTTATTGCAGTTCTGCATGACACACGCTCTGCATGGCCAACTACACTAGATTACACTTCCTGTTAGTGTGAATAATTTACAATGGGAATCAGCAGACCTGGATTCTAGTCCTGTTATTAACAAGCCTGTGGTGATGTATAAGTTACTTAACTTTCCTGCGTCCTGGGTCTTTGTTTTCTCATTCTTATTAAGAGGCTGTGTATTCATTTCCTAGAGCTGCTGTAACAAACTACCACAAACCCCGTAGCTTAAACAACAGAAATTTGCTCTCTCACAGTTCTGGAAGCCAGAAGTCTGAAATCAAGGTGTTGGCAGGGCCATGCTCTGTCTGAGGGCTCTAGGGAAGAATCCTTCTTTGCCTCTTTCTAGCTTCTGTTCAATATTCAGATTAATCTGTGTTGACTCATTGTTTTGGATCCAAGGTCATTACAGCTCTCTAGTATTTATATTTGCATTAACTCCTTTGTGAATTTACATATAGCTAAAGTTCCTGAGTGCTTACCCTGTGCTAGGTAATATGCTGTGGGATGTCTTTCATAATTTTATCTTTGACTTCACAACAAACCTGGAAAATAGATATTCTTATTGTTCTCATTCTATAGATGAGGAGAACGAACTTTATCCAGGAGAAGTGAGCTGCTCAAGGATATCCAGTTAGTAAGTAATGGAAAAACCAGGGTTGTCTGCCTCCAGAACTCTTGCTCTCAAGCACTATCCTCTCCACTTCTAAACTGATTCTCCAACATAACAGAGCCCAGTTCTTGCTTAATGAAGAAAATGGAAAAGAAGCTGATTGTCAATCAATCTATTTCGATGTCCTTCATTTTCAATTTGTCCCAGCTAATATATTATTATGAAATAACATTATTTTCAATGACATTGTTGCTCTCTTTTGTGCTAGTGCGTGGATGCTGTGGTGGCTTGCAGCTGTATGTACCCCCGGAAAAACATGTTCTTGAATGTAATCCATTCCTGTGGGTGTAGACTCATTGTTGAAGGGCCTTTTGATGAGGTTACTTCAGTTAAGTGTGGCCCACCTCAGGATGGGGTCTTAATCCTATTGCTGGAGTCCTTTATATGAGAAAGAAATTCAGAGAGAGAGAGAGAGAAGGCCAAAGAGGGAGCACCCAGAAGCTGAAATCAATGGAACCTGGAAGAAAAGGGAAGGACCAGGAGACATCTCCATGGCAGCCAGCCCCAGAACTCCAGTCTTCAGGAAGAAAGCATTGCCTTAATGATGCCTTGATTTGGACAATATTTTAGCCCCCAAACCATAAGATAACAAATTCCCATGATTTAATCTAGCCCCTTTCAGGGTATTTGCTTAAGCTGCCTAGGAAACTAAAAGGGATGCTTCTTTTTAAGGAGCTTTTCTTTAAGGAGCATTGCTATCCATTTTACCTTCTTCCTCAAAGTATCAAAATTATGCTTGATAGCATTCACTTTTAATTGGTTGCATAGATTTTCATCATAGTTAATTATCTCCCACTATTTCTGAATTCCACTGCAGAGGTTACTCTCTGTTGCTTTCATGCAATGGACAGTGTGGAATAGAAATCCTATCATCTGCTTAGTAAGCAATTCACATGCTACTGGCAAAATAAAATCTGTAAATCCTATAACTTTGTTTTCTTAAAAATTACCCTTGATTTGTGAAGGATATAATATAGGTAAAAATGGTTTGGCATAAATACTTTGGCATGTATGCCAATAAACTTTCAAATGTAATAGACCAATTTTGAGAGCACATTATATCCTCTCTATTCTGGCCAAGCATAAACTATGCTAAGAAGAGATGCTAAGGCACATTTGGTGGCTCCATATACATGATATTTGAGTTATTTTGCAGCAGTCACATTTGAAATAATACAATCCTTTTCTCCTGGCTCGCCAACCTTCCTACCCCAATTATCAGAAATAGGAAAGAAGAGTGAAAAATACATTAAGTTTAAGAAGATGAGGGGTTTGCTAGGTTTCTATATTAATTGTAATGCAAGCTGCTGTTAACAAACCCAAATATATGAAGCTTCACACAATCGGAGTTTAATTTTGACTGATATAACAGTCCAATGTGTGTTGAGTGGGTGGCTTTTTAAAGGTGATTTTAAAAAAACAGTCTCATTCCATTTTGTGTATACCACTCTCTTCCAGGGCTTTGGACTCCTTCATTTCTAGGTAGTAGTCAGCAAAAGAGAGAGTAAACATATGTATTCTTAACTACTTCAGTCCAGAAGCAATCCACATCACTTCTGCTTATATTCCAATTATGAGAATGAGTCACATGGCCACCCCAGCTAAATAAAAGGTGAGGTCTGCAAAATGGGAGTCTCCAGCTGGGCCATTATTTCTCAACAAAAATCTTCAGCTCTAGAAGGGCAGTACAAATCTTTGGTGGACACCTGTCCCTATCTGCTACAATTAGACTTCTCTCCTTTTCTCATTCCCTCCATCCCCATGAGAAACAATCATCCACAGAGCTCAAAATCCAGGAGTCTCTGAGTGATACACAGCCCTCTCCATAGAGCCTGCATGTGGCTTGTGTGTGTGTGATCCTGCTACATACGAACTGAAAAATAAAGTTATTGATTCCCCCACCTTCCACACTCAATATCCAATGGCAGAGCAGGGACAAGCCAGATGAACTAACCATTCTCATTCACCAAAGGGCAGAATAGGAGGCATGCAACAGTTGCAGCCAATGGTCCTTACCAATGATGAAATCCTGTCGAGAAGGCATCAGGAGTAGGGAAAGTCTTCATTAAATCCTGATTCTGCTCACTGGGAGTCTATTACCTCACTTCAGGTACCAACTTCTATATAGTTAAGGCCATTTCTAGCATCTATAGGAGATGCTAGAAACTTGACATTTCAGTTGCTTACCACAATAGACGCTGACTTCTTACTCACATAAAGTTCAGTTGGGGGGCGGGGGGCAGTGCCGAGGACGAGCTCTGCACAGGCAGTCATCAGAGACCCTCGCTGATCGAGCCTCGGGCATCAACCCCGGGCTTCCGAGGGCACTCTGAGTGTTAACATCCAATCAGCGAACAGGCAGAGAATGTGGGCTTATGGGAGATTTCCAGGGGCCAGGCCCGGAAGTGGTGCATGTCACTTACACTCCATTCCACTGGCCAGAACTCAGTTATAGGATCTCACTTCACTACAAGGTGGGTGGGATAAAGGGAACTGAGTGAAAGAGTTTTGGTGAACCCCACAGTCTCTGCTCCTGTGCGTCCCAGGAATGGAAGAGACCCTGGGGAAAACAGAGGTTGGTAAAAAAGGAGTCAGAGGAGTGACGTCACCACCAACGTGGTGACGTAAGCCATCCTCTGGAAAAATCTCCCCTCGGAATCCACTAATAAAGGGCAAAGCCCACTTGCATGGTACTTTGGAGTACACTAGAGATTGGAGAAGGGCTCTACCAATGCTGAATAGAAGGGAAAAAACACCAAAATCCGGTAAGAGACGTAGGCCGGCCAGTCTGGATTCTTCCCCTCCCTCAGCCCGGGCAGCTTGGGAGTTGTGCCCAGGCAGCTGGGCGTGTCCCGGATGTAGGCTATAGAGGCGCTCCCAGCGGGGAGTGAGAGCCGCACGTGTCCAGGCATGGGGACCCGAGCCCTCAGAGACCCAGGGCGGAGCGCAAGCGGCCGAGGAGTGCCCGCAGGGAAGAGAGAGACTGGCAGAACTGTTGGCCAGAGGTGCTCACTCGATCCAGTCTCTGTCTGCTGGGCCACCCACACACAAATGGACGTTTCTGGATGGGCCCCAGCTGGCTCCCCTGGTGGGATACACTAATGGGGAAGGAATTGTAGGCTGAAAAGCCTCGCAGGAAAAAAGGGGTGGCAAACTGAACTGCTGTAAGACAGGACGAGTCCCAGAACTGCAAAGTGTAATGAAAAGGGAGCGCTGAGTGAGGGGGAGAATTTGAACAAATCATAGGAGCTGGGGAGAAAATTTTGCATGGAAACAAACAGAAAAGATCAAGGTTCCCAGAGAAAGAACAAACAAAAGGAAGCTTTCTGCTGGAGGCGAAGCAATTGTGCACAAAAAGGGCAATCTTAAAAATTATAACAAATGTACTACATGAGAGCAAGGTGTTAATAAATAGGGTGGTATATGGTGAAAATATACACCCTAATGTAAAGAATGGACTAGAGTGGATTATAGTTAATAGTACAATTATATTCTTTCATCAATTGTAACAAAGATACCTCACTAATGCAGTGTTAATAATAGTAAGGGGAAGGTGTAAGGGAACTCTGTATATTCTGCATGATTTTTCTGTAAATCTACAACTTCTCTAATAAAAATAATTACTACAAAATAAATAGAGATGAAGGCCACATATCTAGAGGCAGTGATATAACTAAATCTTCCAGAAAAGTGGGGTGTCAGCCACCATCTCTCAGTTCCTTATCTGACTGGCATAGCTCTCCTACCCTTTCTACTTCCTCCTAAATTTCAAGTCTGGAATATCATATCCACATCTCCAAATTTCTTGGATTATAGTCACAGGAGAACTGCCTCCCAGAGGCTTCACTTTTCCTCCCTGGATTGAGAATAATTTCCTCTCTAACTTTTGTTTGCTTTTCCCAGTCTACATAGTAATCATGTAATCATGACTGTCAACCTAAGTAGACTGTAAGCTCCTTAAGGGAGGTGACTGGGTCACATTCATTTATGATCCCCAGTCTCTAACACACCACCCAACTCATACAAGTATTTAGCAACAATGAAGATGAATGGGGCTGTGAAAATCTCCCATGAGGACTCTTACCTGGTGGATTTACCTTAGTCAGGAGCTTGGTATTCAACTATTTTTCAGCCTCAGGGACTCATCTTGATTAGGATGATCAGATGTAAGGTTATTAAAAAATAACAAAGCTCTTAAGACTGATGTATAAACCAGGATGCTGGTTCGTTAATAGGAAAATAGATGGATGTTTGCACTGGCCTGACCAATACCCTCTCCTCCCAGAAGTAACTCAAGGGAAGAGGTCACAAACCTATACCAATTTAGATAGACTCAGGTCTCAGGTTCTTTTTGGGGTAGCTACTGAAGAAAGTAGAGGTGAGTAAGGGCTAGTAGGTTGTTATAAAAGAAAGTCTCAAACAAAATTCTGACATACACATATACATTTATCAAGCAGGCACAACACACTTTATACTACTTATGGGCAATACTAATGAAGTACCAGATCTCTGCTCTGATCAGCACTGTGCCTGAAAGGCTCTCAGTGGAGACAGGACCACTTTTCAGAGGCCAGATTCTATTAACCTTAAAGTCAGCATCAGGTGCCAGGAAACCTCCTCAGCTTATGATTAGGCTCAGGACTGCTTAGGATCAAATTCCCTAAAGGTTTAGGCTACAGGCCTCCAGCAATTCTAATACCCTAATTCACATAAGGGTAGAGTGTCTATAAACTATTTTAAGCCAATCTAAATAACTTGACCATCTGCAATTTAATCAGTGAGATCTAATTTCTAACATTAATTATTCTAGTTAATGGGCCACTATTTTCACCAGTAAAAAGTATGCTAATTATCCATATGCTAATTAGTCATATGGATACAGAAATGTCTGAAGGTGCCATCCCCGGGAAGTGGAACTTTATGATATAATGTTAGCTGACCACCTCTAGAGTGTAGATTCTTGATTAAGATAACTGATTGCCACTAGAGTTAAAGCTTGACTCAAACAGCACATATATAATATTTTACATTGTCTATGCAATAGTATTTTAAAGAATTTTAAATTTTGTTTCAATGCCAATAGAGATACATTATAATCAGCAGGTTGCCTGAAGAGGAGAGAATTAAAGCAAGGAGTGTTATTTATGTGATATGAATATTCAACGTCATCAGGATCTGATAACCAGGTATGTCCATCTCCATAGTAGGGACTTGCTCAGGTAGGAGAAAATCCTTGCAGATAAACACTGTCATGTCTGAGATTCCCTTTTTTTCTGTGTTTCCATTGCTGACCAACTCCTTCTGACCCACCCGTTCTTTCTTGTTCACACAGACCTGCCATGTTTAGTAGGCCACGGGTAGCACTGATTCGGGATAGAGCCCATCAGCATCACTGTAGAACAAGTACTAGTTCCACTGCTCACCCCTTATCAGCAATAAGGGCTCCCCACCACATTGTGCTCACCTTGAATACCTAGATGGATATGGGTCATGCTCTATGCTTAACTAGATTCGTCATTAAAACAATTCTAAAGAATGCAGAGAAGATACGGACATCAGCTAATAAACCTATAATGGCATGTACATTGTATATACCATGTTATAAAACGCTGTAAACGTTGTGTATTCTACCATGAACCATCTTAGCACTGGGTCATTAAGGTTTCCATTTCTTGGACTACATCTTCCCTACTAATTGATTATCAGGATGTACATGCACTTGCAGTTAGGTTCCATCAGCCTTAGAGCTAGTTTATCTACTTTTTTCTTTGTTGCTCATGCTTTTGGTACCATGCCTAAGAAACCATTGCCATATACAAGGTTCTGAAGATTTTCCCCTATGTTTTCTTCTAAGAGTTTTATGGATTTAGCTCTTATATTTAGGTCCTTGGTCCATTCTGAGTCAATTTTTGCATGTGGGGTAAGGTAAGGTCCAACTTCATTCTTTTGCATGTGGATATACAGTTTTCCCTGCAGCATTTGCTGAAAGTTTCCTCAGTACCATTTGTTGAACAGACTATTCTTTCCCCATTGAACAGAATTAGCGCCCTTGTTGAAAATCAACTGGCCATAGATGGGTGGGGGGTGGGGTATCTTTTTAGTCTACCAAATATTTTCAACATCATCTATTTCTCAGTAGAAAAGTTATTTACAAAATACCTTCTTCTGATTATCAAATCCCCTGAATAACATTTCTCTAGCAATATTGGAAGTAATCTAAGTAAGCACCTAGAGTCATTATAAATTGTGACTAGATTGTGAGCTTTTTTGAGGCAGATATTTTTTATGTTTTGTTTACTGCTCTGTCTGTCAGCTCCTAGAATAGTACCAAAAGTATTTTGTGCACATAGTACATATTTGATGTTTGAATGAATAAATTAATGAATGAATGTCAATTCATGATTAGGACACCTTGCATGCTAGGGAAATGATAGTGGAGGTGGAAGAAAAAGCTCCCTGAATTTTCACAGCTTTTCACATTATTTATGTACTTAATATCTGATATCATTCACTAATTCAGATATAGGTAAATTTTTATAATACTGTATTTAATAACTGTACATATTCCGTATAGTTACCCTTCAGGAATTCTGAGAATGGAGCCCTCCACCCCCATGCAAGCCCCACCCTACCCCATCCTCACCCCCGACTAACATTTAAGTTCTCTATAGCCACATGTGGTCACATTCAGCAGAAGGTTAACTATTACTTTTACCATTGTTCAATTGCTGAAATGTTTGATTCTACATCTATTTCTAATACAAATGTACTTTACTCCTCATATCCTATACTTGGGCAGCAACTTATCTAAATCATCTAAAAAAAAAAAAGTAATACTTGTCACATGCATTTGATGGCTTTACATATTTCCACCTACTGGTACTTATTTTGGGTGTCTGTCAAAGGAAACGTTTCTCCTCCATGCACATCTCTTTGCTTACAGCTGAGAACCTAATCCCACTTCCCCCCATGTTCCAGAGTCATTTATTTTAATACATTTTAACAGACATGCTAATTGAGCAGGAGCAGGGCCACACTGAAGATGAACACCAGTTTCACCAAAGTGTTGCCAGGGAGAAGGTGATAACATCATCTACTCCTCAGAGCAAAGACTTGGCACCAAATACTAGGTTCTGTGTCCCAGTGAGTCCCTGGACATGCTGGTCTGACTTCTAGGCAACACCCCCAACCCCAGTTCTGCCCATCTCTCACCAGAAGCTCCCTTATTAGTAAATGTTGGGTATGTGCTGACATAATAACAGGCACTAATAGGTGAGTGCTGCTTTCATTCATTCATTCTAGGACATATATTTTTCCGAGATCAGACGAGATTGGGCGCGTTCAGGGTGGTATGGCCGTAGACAAGGACATATATTTTTGAGGACTGTATTACTTTCCTAGGGCTGCATAACAAATTACCACAAACCTGGTGGCTTAAAACAATAGAATTATTTTCTCACTGTTCTGGAGGCCAGAATTCCAAAATCAATGTTGACAGCAGTGCTGCGCTTCTCAAGGAAATTCTTCCTCATCTCTTCCAGCTTCTGGTGGTTCCAGACATTCTTTGGCTTATGGCTACAAAACTGCAGTCTCTGCCTCCATCTTCACACGGCTTTCTCTACTTCTGTCTCCTTATAAGGGCCCACCTGGGTAATTCAGGATGTTCTCTTCATCTCAAGATCTTCAACTTATTTGCATCTGCAAAGACCCATTTTCCAAATAAGGTTAACATTCATGGGGCATGGATATAAGGACATAGACATATCTCTTGGGGAGGGGGGAGAAATGGGAGAAAATAACAGATCATAGGTCCCAGGTAGAGAGGAAGGGGCTGAAGAGTGATAAAGAGGACCGATTTACAGACTAAAATTTCCCATTATAGATTATAAATGCCCAGGTTTTACTTGCGGGTTGATCCGTGTGTGTGTGGGGGCACAGCGAGAGCAGGGCGGAAAAGGGAAGAACGGGTCAAAAGGCAAGAGAGAGCAAAGGGCTGTTGAGCTTGCTTTTTAAACCATTAATTATTCCACCCCTTTGCTAATGGCATGGGAGGAGTTCCAGCTGTTTGCTGTTTTGATTGGTTACCCCACCCATCAATCCCCCAGGAGGACCCAATGATAAGGCCCCTGAAGAATATCCGAGACTTCTCCTGGCTTCCAGAGGAAATCTTGTTCCTAATGGAAGAATCTGAGAATCTTCCAGCAGCCATCTTGGGGGTATCGATGTCCACATGGACTTCGTGCCAGGTTCCAGATCCATCTATTGATTCCCTATTTAGCCTGCTTCATAGTCACCAGTGAGTTTACTGCATAGATAGCTGATTACATCTATATCTATCAGGGAGATTGCCATCAGCAATGAGTGACGCTTTTTCCAGTCAGTTGAATGCCTTAAAAGAGGAAGTGATTTCAGCATTCAGAGAGAATTTCCCAAGTCTTCTTTGGACAGCCAGCGTCTCCCAGAAACTCATCAAGGACCTTCATTGGACTTTCATTGGATCCCCTGTTTGTAGCCTGCCTGTGGAACCTGGACTTGTGCATCCCCACGGTCATGTGAGAGACTCTTATTAAAATCTTACACTATTTACAGATATATCCTGTTGATTCGGTTTCCCTAGAGAACCCTGTATAATACAGTTACTCTCCTACCTAGAGGAAGCCTGTAGCCAATGACTTGCCATTGTGTGTACTGATCCCTTTTCCTCAAAGGGGACTACTCTGAAAGGCCACCTAAGCTCCAGAGCTTCCTACGGGATGAACTGAGGCCTCTGTTGAAACTATATCACAGTTGAAGTTCTCCCTCTGCTCAAATCTGCATCCCTCTCTTTCTTACAGAATATTTGCTCATTCTAGGGGATGGCAGAGCTATATGATCATGGGACCCACTGGTTGTATAACATACCCAGAAGTTGTTGACTTGATAGAGTGACGTAATATTGAAGGTACCTGAGGCACCAGCTCAGAGAGATACCCTCAAACATGGGGAACCATCCTTTATGACATGGTATATACCTTAAACCAATGAAATATAGTGATACAGTATCCCCAATTGGTAGAATAGATGAGTCCAGGAACCAAAGGATAGGATTTGGAGTGGCACAACTCACTATTACTCCCAGTGACCTTCTTCGGGGAATTTGTGCTTTCCATTTCCATAATTTTAGGCTCAGTGGGCCCAGAAGGGGAACTCTTCCATCAGGGAACTCCATAAGGGTCTCACTATGCTAGGGCTACTGCCTGGACATCTCTGCATTCTTGTTATTCTTTTCTTTTTTCGTTTTTATTTTTGTGTATTTTTTTCCCTCTCCATTCTTAAGCCAAGAGATCAATAAGTAAGGAAAGAGGCACCTACTGGCAGGAGTAATGGGCCTTGATCATCAGGGTAATGTGGGACTGCCATTCCTCAGTGGGAGCAGGGAAAATACATATGGAACCCAGATGCTGCACCAGGGCTTCTGTGGCCCTCCCTAGCCCAGTTTTAATGGTAAGTGGACAAGTGCAGCAGACATGACCTGGGCAGAGGCAGGTGACCAGGTGCTCAGAAACCTCATTGAATAAGGGTCTGTGTCACCCCACCCCATAAACCAACTAGACCAACTGGGGATTAGGAGAATCTAGAATGGGTAGAAGAACAGGAGGTATTGAGTAGCAATTATAGCCTTGAGACAAACAGCAGCAGCAAGAGTATAATTTTTGTCCAATAAAGAGACCTACTAGAATTGAGGAGGAGAACTTCCCAGGTAGAGGTGGTGTATTAGTCCACCAAAGGGCTGCCAATGCAAAGTACCAGAAATCTGTTGGCTTTTATAAAGGGTGTTTCTTTGGGGTAAAAGCTTACAGTTACAAGGCCGTAAAAAAGCCCAACGCAAGGTTGCATTCTCACCAAAGTCAGTTTCCATGTGTTGAAGCAAGATGGTGCCCATCTCTGGCTGGTCTCTGCCTTCCCCTCTGGGTTTCCTCTTCCTCTTGAGGCTCTACGGGCCTACCTCTTGGGCTTTGTGCTTAAGTGAAGCCCTCTCTCTCCTGGCATAGGGCTTGTTTCTTCCTAGGCCTCCTGTATCAGTCTTGGTTGTTCTGCTTTCTTCCGAATCCCAGCTGTAAGCTATCAGGCAAATGGCTCATTTCTCTCTGGGGCTTCAGCTGTTTGAGATTTCTCCTTTCTATTGCATAGCAGGATCAAAAATAACAGCGCTCTCTCTTCCTGTGTGAGCCGAAGCAAACTCCTCAACCAAAGTTACACAACTTCCTTGGGATCAGCAGACATTCAGTGACTTGTAGTGGGAGGTACAAAGGCTGGGCCCCATTGCCTCAATAAAGAACCACTCTGAGCTCCAGAGCTCCCTGTAAGATTAGCTGAGACTTCTGTTGCAACATCACAGCTCAACTTCTCACTTTCCCCAACCTGTTTTCCTTACAGATTTCATTCCCAAGAACACTCCCCGAAAACCTCCTGCATGCAAATATCCACCTCAGAGTTTGTTTCCTGGGAAACTTAACCCAAGACATTCCTTAACCATTCTTTTATTCTTGCACAATTAGGTGGTTTCCATTTTCATTAATTATTCAACAAATATCTATTGAACCCTTATAATGTACCTGATATCTTTTTAAGTACTTAGTATACATCAGTGAACACAACAAAATCCTTGTCCTCATGGAGCTTAAATTCTAGTGGGGGGAAACAGATAAATAAATACACAAGTATTTACACTTCCAGGCAGAGGGAAAAGCAAGTGCAAAGGCCCTGGAACAGGGACAAGCTTCGTGTATTTAAGTGTCAGAACCAAGGACAGTGTGACCCAATATGTAGTGGAAGTGAAGTAGGAGGTAAGTTTGGAAAGATAGAGAGGCCAGATCACTGACATATATCTGCTGTAATGATGATAAACATATCTGCAAATTCTTTGACACTCTTGCCATCCATCGAGAGGTGGGATCTATCCTCCTTTTTTTTTTTTTAAGATTTATTTATTTATTTATTTCTGCCCCCTGCCTGGTTTGTGCTCGCTGTCTGCTCTCTCTATCTGGGAACCAAACCTGGGACCTCCCATGTGGGAGGGAGGTGCCCAATCACTTGAGCCACATTTTCTCCCTGCTTCTTGTATCTCTTTGTGTCTCCTCGTTGCATCATCTTGTTGTGACATCTGATTGCATCATCTTGGTGCATCAGCTCGCCACACCAGCCCTTCGCATCAGCTTGCTGTCTTGCTCATCTTCTTTAGGAGGCACTGGAAACTGAACCTGAGATCTCCCATGTGGGAGGCAGGCGCCCAGCTGTTTGAGCTACATCTGCTCCCTATCCTCTCCTCTTGAATCTGGGATGACCTCAGCAACTCACTCATAACCAGTAGAGTGCAATGGCAGTGATGCTGCTTAACTCTTGAGGCTAGGTCAGAAAGGGCCATGCACCTTCCACCTGGTTCTGTTGGGACCCTCACCTTTGGAGCCCTGAGCCTTCAATAGGAATGTCCAAGTACCCTGTGACTTTTACTGTGAGGCAGTCCAGGACATATAGGCAGGCCATGTGTAGATGTTTTGGCCAACAGTCCCTGCAGAGGCCCCAGCCAACAGCGAGACATGAAAGAGAAGATCCCTCCAGATGATTCCCACCCCTGGCCCTATAGTCTTTCCGAGCTGAGGTCTCAGACATTGTGGAGCCGAGACAAGCCATCCCCACTGTGTCCTGTCTGAATTCTTGACCCACAAAATCCATGAACATAATCATATAGTTGTTTTATACCACTAAGTTTGGGGGTAATTTATTACAAAGCAATAGTGACTGGAACATTTAATTTGGTAAGGAGTTTGGATTTTATTCTATTCACAATGAAAAGTCACTGGAAAGCTATAAAAGTGGGGGTAATATTATTTGATTTATCCTTTACGACCACAACCTGGCTGCTTGTGTTGTGGTTTGATGAATAGCTTTGTGTTAATTTTTTCTGTATCACATATTACTTTTTTATGCTAGGTTACTAGAAGTGGGACCACTCAATCAGATAGTATAATACCCCACCAGCATTCAGTCTTATTGTTTCTAATCGTCTTCCATAATATGATAAAAACTATACTTCTTTTTAACCTGCACTAAACTGGAGATCTGAGTAAAGCCATGTTGAATCAATAAAGTAAGACTTTTGCTGTGCATCAATAGAATCATCTAGACAGGGCAAGCAAACCATGCACAGTTAAGGCAGAGAGAGAAAAAACCTATGGCAATTGGTCTGGGGTCAAACGAAGGACAAGACTAAATCATTTTAAATACTTTCATTTATAAACTGAGATTTTTAGTGAGTTGATCTTAAGGACATTATAAGACTTAAGACAAAAAGGTTCCAAATTCTCTTTTTACCATTTATCTTCAAAAGGTGCTCTAAAATCTCACCTTCCAAACTAATGGTTGATACACATTGAAGTTCAACCTCTTTAATAAGGAGGTAAGCTTTAAACAGGTAGTTACTCACTCATAGTGACCACCTTACAGGTAAGTTATATGTTTAAATAGTTTCTATCACTCTGCCCACCACTCCTTGGCCCAACCAGGTCTCTGGGCTCCCCATGAGGACCTCTGGTCACAGAAGAATGTAAAGGTGGAAGGCTACAGTCACAGGAACGTGGGCTTCAGAACCAAACATATATGACCTTGCTCATTTAATTTAACCTCTTTGAGCTTTTCTTTGAGTTTTTATTTTCTTTTTTAAAAATTTTATGTCAGTGTACCTCAGTAAAATTCACCATTAAAAAATATACAGTTTGATTTGTTTTCACAAATATTTATCATTGTGTATCTACCACCTCAATTAAAATACAAAATATGGGGAAGCAGATATGGCTCAAGTGGTTGGGCTCCCGTTTACCATATGGGAGGCCCCGGGTTCTATTCCTGGGGCCTCCTGGTGAAGGCAAGCCGGCCTGGGAGCTGATGGCCCACGTGGCGTGATAAGCTGGTGCAGCAAGATGACGCAACAGAGGGAGACAAGCAGACACAGAAAAACGCACAGCAAAATGTACACAGTGAGCACAAGCAGCAAGGGGGGGGATAACTAAATAAATAAAATAAATCTTAAAAAAAAAATACAAACTATTTCTCTTATATTCTTATGGTCAATTCCATGACTAATCTGTGTTTCTTGTTTTTTTTGTTGTTTGTTTGTTTGTTTTGTCCCTATAGTTTTGCTTTTCTAGGACATCACATGTCTGGCATTTTTCACTTAGTATGATTCTTTTGAAACTCATCCATACGGTTGTATGTGCTCATTTGCCATCTGTGTATCTTCTTTGGTAAAGTATCCACATCTTTTGCCCATTTAAAAATTCTTGTTATTGAGTTGAGTTTTTCATATATTCTAGATACATGTCCTTTTTCAAATATGTATTTAAAAGAAAAATTTCCCCTAATAATGTGGCTTGTCTTTTCATTTCCTTAAAAGTATTTTTTCAGAAGCAGAAGTTTCTGATTTATTGATTTTTTCTTTTATGGATTGTGCTTTTGGTGTCTTATCTAAGAAATCTTTGCCTAACCTAGGGTCACAAGGATTTTTCTCCTATTTTTTTTCTAGAAGTTTTATAGTTTTCAGCTCTTTCATTTAAGTCTATCATTCAAATGATTTGAAAAATCATTTCAAATTGATTTTTGTTTATGGTGCAAGGTAAGTAATGAAGTTCCTTTCTTTGCATGCAGATGTTCGGTTAAGTCTCAATTTTCTTGTCAGTAAAAGACAATAAGATTATTGTGAAGATTAAATAGTAATAGCTATTAGAGAGAAAGCATAACGTTATTGAGTTCTTACAGGATGCCAGGTACTGAATATTTTACCTGTGATAACTTATTTAATTCTCCCAACAACCCTATGAATTATTGTTATTATTACTACTTTACAGAAAAGACAATTGTGGCACTGAGAGGTAAGTCATTCTCCCAGGGTCACAGAATTAAAAGCTTCCAGAGCTGGAATTTAAACACAGGCTATGTGACTCAGTAACTACATCCTTAACCAAAATACTATTCTGAGGAAGCACAAGTGTGGTGCTTAACACATTCCTAGGTGCTTAATAATTGTATTAGTTACCTATTGCTGTGTAACAAATTATGCCAAAACTTAATGGCTTAAGACAACAATCATTATCTGACAGTTTCTCTGGGTCAGAAGTCTGGGTAGCTCAGCTGGGTCTTTTGTTTCAGAGTCTCTCACAAGGCTGTAATCAAGCAGCCAGCTGGAGCTGCTGTGTCATCTGAAGGCTCGAATGGGAAAAGATCTACTTCCAAGCTCACTCATGTGGCTGACGGTGGGCCTCAGGTCCTCACTGACTCTTGGCTGGAGTTTCTTGCCTTGTGGACCTCTCATTAGGGCTACTCACAACATGGCAGTGGGAATCCGAGAGAGAGGGCAGAAAGATAGAAGTCACTGCCTTTTTGTAACTTTATCTCTGAATGACATCATCATTTTTGCCTTTTTCTATGCATGAGAAGTAAGTAGCAAGGCCCCCATCCAAACTCAAGTGAAGATGATTGCTCAAGGGTACAAATGCCATTGGGGCCATTTTAGAGGTGGCTTACAATGGTAGTAATTGATTGCTTCCTCTGCCATTGTTTCATAAATAGAGATCTGGGGCTATAGAATGATTCTTTACCTCTATTTTTGTTTGAATGGGCTTCTGAGGCCTAAGAACTTGATTATTGGTTTCAGAGAAAATTCCAAAGAACCAAATTTACAAACTTCCAGCTCTATTTTTTATATAGGTATGGAATACTCAAGGCTTTACATCCATGATAATTTGAGAAACATCCTTTGTAACTCTTAGGCAGAGAATATTTTGTAGTTCCCTTCACTGAGACCATCCCACCTCTTTATGTAGAGTTTTTAAGATAGTGGTTCCAGCTTTTTAGGAGTTAGAGGAGAATAAAACTCTTTTACAAGTTGAAACAGTGGAAGAAGAACCCCCAGCCTTCAAGGATTAATGTCCCTTAATCCCTGAACTCTGGAGGCTCAAGTTCCTACATCATAGGAGGGAAGAGTCGGTGATAATACAGTTCTGAAACGATGCTGATGACCCAGCCCCTCTTTTCTATGATACTTTCCAAGGGAGATCTCAGCAAACTTCAGAGATGTCCCTGCATGTAGAGGGAGGAATTGCCTGGTAAACAGTATTACTGAGACATTGAGATCTCTTTGTGGATGGCTCAATACTGGCTGGGATGTCTGCTGCGCTTCAGTGTGTATATTTATACCTAAGCAAATAGGCCCGTAAAATGCAAAGTCTGTGTCCCAGAGAACCACTGCCAAGGAGCCTTTCTCCACAGAAACCATCATGAAAGAAAGTGGTGGGTCTTTCCCACTAGTGAAGAGGATTTGCTGCAGGGACATCTTGGCTGCTGGCTGACCCTTTGTTGTTGACTGTTTTTAGATGTCCAATATCTTGCCAAAGAAACTTTGAATTACCAGAGTACCTATCCCAGCACTGAATAATTGTTTGTTGAATGAATGAATGGATGCTCTTTGGGTTCATGCATTTGTAATTCTATTCAGGATTCTGTAGCTAGGCTCCTTAGCCTACTTCTCCAGGCCCTGTTTCAAAGAGGAAAAAAGACCCCAACTGCCTAGTGAGATCATTAACTGCCTTATCTGATTTACTCTTCTTTCTGGGAGACACAGAGCTAAGGGCAAACATCCAGCCCTTCAAACTGGAGACACACAGCTCCCTCTTGCCTACGGCACTGTGTGTCCTGCAGTCTTCAGTAACGACAGACAAACTGTGCGCTCAGGCAGAGCGTTCGTCTGCACAGCCAGACTGTACCCCCGAGGCCCCTTCGGACTCCAGCCCTCCTGATGCCTACAGGGAAGCCCTTGGTAACTTGTTTATGAAAACTATTAAATAATTTCGACATACAGAAACCTGGCAGGCCCCTGCCCATGTCCCTTCTGGGCAATTATTAGGCCCCTGAACACCTGAGCTTTGGCAGCTGCCCAGCTTGCCTACCACATGCTCCTTGTAATTCTGTAGGCGAAAGGAATCAGAATAATAGCAGGTTACAGTCGAATACACAAGGCAGCTAGTTCTGTTCATTCAAGGAATAGGAACATTTTGCCCACGTACATCTAGTACACCCGCCTCCCTCAGAATCTGGTTGTGCTTGCCTGAGGGAGGCCAGGGCTCTTCGGGACAGCTGGCCTGAGCTCTGGTCACGGGTGAATGGCAAGAAATACTATTTCTCTCTGTCTCTGTATAATATACACTCTGCACATACACAATTATGGTCTTTACGTTGCCCTTTGACCTCTGCATTCATAACAACAGCTATAATAGACCCCTTACTATGTGCGAGGCAACTTGCTAAGCACTTTACCGTACTTAACTCTAAGAACAACCCAAAGAACATCCCTTTTCAGATGTAACTTGCCCAATGTCACCCAGATATTGAGTGGTAGAGATGAGATTTTAACGTAGGCATTCAGACAACATACCACATGCCATGATGAAATCCTGCCTCTCCAAACCATGTTCCTATCTGACTCAAAGATACTAGCTTAGAAAGCAAATTTCATTGCATGTAAATGAATACTGTGTCACAAGCATAAAGGTATGGGACAAATAACTTTATTTTTCTGATAAACAAGCTCTGTTTATCTTGGTAAAGATGCTTGGATACTATCTAGCTCTGATTCAGGTTGGTCTCTTACTCCTAAACATGTCCAGCTGGCCTCTTAAGACTTCTGAGGAATTTCATTCCCTTGTTTTTTGACTAAGCCACCAGTTTTCTCTGGATCTGGAGTTAGGAGTCACACTATAGGTGTGATGGTTAGAAGCTTTCTGTGAATCCTAGAAAAGATCATGTTCTTGGAATTAATCCATTCCCGTGGGTGTGGGTCCCTTTGATTGGATTGAATTCATTTGGGGGCCTTTGATTGGACTACTTCAGTGAGGTGCGACCCAGGGTGGGGTCTCGGCCCTCTTGCTGGAGTCTTAAAAAACCAGGAGAAACGTGTAGAGACACACAGAGAAAGAAAGCCATTGTTTTATCCTGCCATGTGAGAGAGGACTCCAGGATCGATTTGCAGGCTCAGAAAGAGAAACCCTGAGAGGCGGAGAGAGAGGCTGGAGGCTGGAATGCAAGGACCAGCTGAAGCTGAAGCAACCAGGAGAGGGGAGAGACAAGCCATAGGCTTGGTTGCCCACCACTGAGCACTGAGAGAAAGCATCTTTAGATGACGCCATCATGTGCCTGATTGCCCACAGCTGTGGCTTGGTGAGCCAGACTCTGTTGATGATGCCTTGATTTGAACATTTTCACAGCCTTGGAGCCGTAAGCTTCTACCCTAATAAATTCCTATTGTAAAAGCCAACCCATTTCTGGTATTTTGCATTGGCAGCCTTTAGCAAACTATAACAATAGGCTGAGAGGCAACAAATGTAGATTGTTAAGAACACCTCATTGTCCACTTCCAGTTTCTGCCATTGCCTAAAGGGGCCATGCTGAGTAGTACTGCATGGTCTGGAGCAGCTTCAACAAGTGTTCGCTTTACCAGCTTCCAGGTAACTTAGCCTTTAAGAACCCTTTCTTTGCTATAACCAATCATCTTGCCATGCCATGTTAGCAATTCCCTTTTCATAGCGACACCCTCTCCCTTGAGATGCTGTTATGCTTAGGTCAGCGACACTAGCTCTCCTTCCTTCCTTTCCTGGTTTATGAAATAAGGCATCCATTCCAGCCTGCTTTCAGAGCAACGGTGAAATGGTTCTGTGGCTGCCTGCAAGAAATTATGCAGAGAGACAACATGCACCTAATTAACTGGTACTTTTCCATGGCTGTATTATAAATGATATGTTTTAATCCCATAGAAGTCCTTGAATCCTCATACAGTCCAGAAAAAGCTGATCCTTTGCCCTTCTAGTACCTGACAGGTCTTTTCAAACATTCAGGACAGCCAGGATTGCCTTTTTAAAAGAGTCACTCTATATTTAGCAGGCCAAATTGCCTCTGGTTCCACTCCCCCTTTGTGCGTGCATCACCTTCACAGGCACGGTCACCTAGAGAGGGCAAGCATTGATTGCTGCTGCCTGTGGGACTAGAATAACTTCACAACCAAAAACGTTGCACTGAGGGAAGAAATGAAAAGAATGGCATGCTTTCAGTTCATCTTGGACAGAGCCCAGGAGGAGGAGAGAATTTCAGCAAGGTTAGTGCAGAAGGTCCTGGCTCCCTCTGTGAGGAGAATTCCAAGTAGGCATCAGGCCACGAGGAAGCCTCAGGGTCAGAGGCTTTGGTAAAATGCTGTAAAACACCTGCTATCCCTTTACTATCTCCTCCTCTTACCTTTTACTTCCTATTATTTTCTTCTTATCTTTCTTTTGTTTTTCTTTATCCTCTCTCCCTTCTTAGCTTCCTGCCCTTTCCTCCCCTCTTCCTTCCTTTCTTGTTCTTTCCCTCCACTTTTCTCTCCTTCCTCCTTCCCTCCCTTCTTACTCCCTCCCTTCCTTCCTTCCTATCATTTCTCATTTATTAAGCTCTTACTGTATTTTGTGCAGTATAGGGGCACCGAGGAGTCACAGAATTATTAAACCAGACATTCTGTCCTAGCAGAGCTCACTCTTAGAGGACTGAACATAAGACAGCACCCTAAATAGGAGGACACAGAGGAGGAAAAGCACTCATCCGGCCCAAGAGGTACCAGGGAAAGCCACCTGGTGAGGGCAGCACCTGAGCTGAGTTAGTATTCCCGCACTTCCCGACCCCCACCACAGGTGCAGAGGGGAGCATTTCCCTTATTTCTCCTATTTAGCTTGCATGGAAAGGAAGAGTACTGTATCAGTGACCCTTCCTCCCAGGGAGCCCTAGACCCAGCTCCTGACTTGGTTACTGCCCCTGCTTTCCTGGTTACTTCCCTCTTACTCTTCTCCCTGGCCTGTGGTTTGAGAGACCACAGCATATTCTTAGAAGTTAAGAGAAAGTCTAAAACTTGAAAAAAAAAAAAAAAAAATCCACAGAAGTAAAATAGTCATACTCTAACATTCCAGGGAAAATGTTTTAAAACTTAATTATTGGGGAAGCGGATGTGGCTCAATCGATACGGCTCCCGTTTACTGTATGGGAGGTCCGGGGTTCGATTCCCGGGGCCTCCTGGTGAAGGCAAGCCAGCCCGCGTGGCGCTGTGAGCTGATGCAGCAGGACGACCCAACAAAGGAGACAAGCAGACACAGAAAAACGCACAGCAAATGGACACAGCGAGCACAAGCAGCAAGGGGGGATAAATAAATAAATAAATAAATAAATAAATAAATAAATAAATAAATAAAATCTTAAAAAAAAAATTATCATCTGCATTTTCAAGGAATGAGATCTCTGGGACTGAGTTGTGTGCCTCGGAGCTGCTGTGAATCAAACATAAACTGCGTAATGGCAAGTAGAGGTGCTTGGTACTAGAGAGGCTTTGTCTATCCAAAGGGAGAGTTTTAAATAAGAGCCATCACCCTTGGTTAAAACCTGCCTGGACACTTTGACGATGATGCAGCGTCTCTGTGCACCATCATAGATTAGCTGTGATGTGGGTGAGGATGGTAAGGGATGGAGGCTCTGGCATCTTATGATTCTACTAGTGAATTACCATGTGAACTATTACAGATGCAGGGGTGTAACTTTCTTTTCTGAAAGTGAACTCTGCTTAACTCTGAAGTCGCCACTTAAACTTGTCTGGTCAAGAAAAGTTGGATTGTTTGGGTTTAGAAGTTCATCCTCATTAGGGTAATCACTCAGTCAATTCAGGATTTAAACTCAATCAGATTAGTTCAAACTACCAGTTCTGTTCTTGCCCCCGCCCCTACTCCTCCAGGTTGCTGTCTGTGTGCAGGGGTTCATGTCAGGGGCTGTCCCTTGGACCCCACGGGCCCCACTAGCTGGATTATCGCACTTGATCTTTGTAAGGAGGTTTCTGGTCTCTCTGTACCTGCTGTGTATCTCCCTGGTTCCACCTGACACTTCATGGTGGATGCCAGCACCTACTGCTGAGGCTCCTGTCCGCGCAGGGGTCTGCCCACAAAGGCTGCACACGCTGTAAACTCCTCATGCCCACCCAGGCTTCTTCCGGTCCCTCAGCCCCCTCTACATTCCCATGACCTTCACTGGACATGCATGAGCATTTGTGTCTCCCCAAACAGGCCACGGGGACCTGGGCTGTGCTCTCTTAGGTCTCTTTCTTTCACCTACCCTGCTCCACAGTTCTGTTCCCGTTTTAAGAACCCAGTCTTCACCGTTGGCTTCTACTTATTAACATTTGCTTTATCTGGACCCGAAATATATATGAATCACAGATCAAAATAGTTTCTGTCGTGAAGCCTCTGGGGGAGATTTTGGTGCCACTTATGGTCGTGTTATATCCATCACTGCCTCTGCCCCCCTTATCTCTATGCCCACCCAGGGATTTCCACGAGAGGAGAAATTTCAAAAAGCTTCCCAGGACTCCTCAAGGAAGTTAGCTACAGTTCAAATTGCCGTTAAAGACTGTAGATTTCTAATGGGCCTTAAAAATGAGGTACAATAAATCCTCCTACTTAATTCTTTTTCAAAGTTGTTTTGGCTGATCTAGGGCCTTTGAATTTCCATATAAATTTTATAAGAGTTTGTCAATATCTAGGAAAAAGCTGCTGGGAGTAAGTTTGAGATTGTGTTGAACCTGTAGATGTGGGGAGAATTGACATCTTAAATATATTGTCTTCCAGTCCATGAATATGTGATATATTTCCATTTATTTAGGGATTTTTAAAAGTTCCCTCTGAAATTTACTGTGGTTTTTAGTATAAAGGTCTTAGACATTTTTTAAAAATGTATTCTGTTTTTATTATAATCTTATGAGAGGCATTGTTTTTAAATTTTGGTTTCTAATTTTTCATGGTCTGTATATTGACCTTATAAAATGCAGCCCTTGCTAAATTCACTTATTAATTCTAGTGGTTGCTTTGCAGATACTTTAGGATTATCTATGAACGTAATAATGTAATCTGCAAATAATCACGGTTTTATTTCTACTTGTTAATCATAATGCCTTACATTTATTTTCCTTGCCTTATTGCACTGCCTAGGATCTCCAGTAGGATCTTGAATAGATGTGGCAGGATTGTATATACTTATCCTGTACCTGACCTTTGCAGGAAAGCATTCAATAGGTCATCATTCCAGATGATGCTGTGACAAAATTCCTATCTATTCTTATTTGCTAAGAGAGCTCATTATCCTCCATGAGAATGTAGTTTTTCAAATTATCTCTTGAGGTGATCATATTTTTCCCCCTTTATTCTCATATCTGGCATGCTAATATTAGTATGCCAAAGTACATCAATTGAGTTTTTTTAAAAACAATTTATTGAAGTTTATCATTCATACATGAACATATATAAACTCTAAGTGTTCAGTAAACATTGTGAACTTACAAAACAAACATACATAACATCATACAGGGCTCCCACACATCACCCCCCCACCCCGAAGCACACTCTTCATTGTTGTGAAACATTTGTTAACAAATCATGAAAGAGCATCATCAAAGTATTACTAAGTATAGTCCGTATCTTACTCCCCTATACTTTTTTTTTAAGGATTTATTTATTTATTCACGTTTATCCATTTTTACCACCCCCCTCCCCCCGTTTTTGCTGTTTCTGTGTCCATTCGTTGGGCAACTCTCTGTGTCCATTTCCTGCCCTCTCTTCTCATCCTTCTCCTCCTGTCTTCACTGGGATTCAATCCTTGGAACCTCCAATGTGGGAGAGAGGCATCCTATTGCCTGCGCCACCTTAGTTCCTGGTTATTGGAGCGTATCATCTTGGGTTTCCCTTGTGTCACTCTCCCATTAAGTCATCATCTTGCTGCATAGCTCGCGGGGCCTGGCAGCGCACCCGCTCGCGGAACCTGACGGTACACCCACGCACAGGGCCTGGTGGCCCACGCGCCTTCTATATTTTTCTTTTTTCATTTTTACTGGGAGGTCCTGGGGATCAAACCCAGGTTCCTCCATATGGTAGATGGACACCCAACCACCCGAGCCATATCCGTCCCCCTGCTATATCTCTTAAGGTTGACCAAAGATACCTAGTGTTACAGTCTTTTCCCATACAGGATGGTCATATAATAAATCAGGCTTAGTTTATCACCAGCATTCTAAGAAACAGACATAGAGAGGAAAACTAGGTCTGGGGACACATGCATGGTTTCTAATATAGCGAATGTTTAGCCTACCCTGATTATCACAAAATCAGGTCAGTGAGAATACACACATCAATTGAGTTTTGAATGTTGAACCAATCTTGCATTCCTGGGATAAAAATCCCACACAGTGATGAGGTATAATCTTTTTAATATGTTTCTGGATTGAATTTGCTAATATTTTGTTGAGGATTTTTGCATATTTTCTTGTAATGTCCATTGTCAGGGTTTTTGTTTGTTTGGTTTTTAAATCAGTGTTATTCTGACTTCAGAAAATGAGTTGAAAATTGTTCCCTTCTCTTCAATTTTCTGAAAGACTTTGTATAGGATTGGTATTAATCCACCAATGAAGCCACTTGGGACTGGAATTTTTGTTGTTGGAATTTTGTTTTTTTTAATTTTAATTACACACTCTATTTCTTCGGGCCACTCATGTTTTCTGTTTCTTTTTGAGACTGTCTTCGTAGGAGGTGTTTTTCATCTAAACTGTCAAATTTGTTGGCATAAATCTCTTTTATTATATCCCTTTTTATTCTTCTAATATCTTTAGGACCATAATGATGTCCCCTCATTCATTTCTGATATTGGTAACTTCTGCCTGTGCTTTTCTTTTTTATCAGTCTAGCTAAGAGAAATTAACCTATAATTTTCTTTTCCTGTAGTAGCTTTATCTGGCTTTGGTATTAGGGTGATCATAATATGATTTAGTTAGTGTTCCCTCCTCTTCAATTTTTTGGAAGTGTTTGAGCAGGATTGGTATGAATTCTTTTTGGAATATTTGGTAGAATTCACCTGTGAAGCCATGTGGTCCTGGGCTTTTCTTTGTTGGGAGATTTCGTTTATGATGACTGATTTAATCTCTTTACTTGCAATTGGTCTGTTGAGATCTTCTGTTTCTTCTAGAGTCAGTGTAGGTTGTTTGTGTGTTTCTAGGAATTCATCCATTTCATCTAGGTTGTCAAATTTGGCATACAGTTGTTCCTAATATTCTCTTATGATCTTTCTATTTATGTGGGATCAGTGGTAATACCCCCCTCTCATTTCTGATTTTATTTATTTGCTTCTTCTCTTTTTTTTTTGTTAGTCTAGCTAAGGGTTTGTCAATTTTCTTTATCTTTTCAAAAAAGCAAATTTTGGTTTTGTTAATTCTCTCTATTGTTTTTAAATTCTCTATTCCATGTATTTCTGCTCTGGTCTTTTTTATTTTTTCCTTCTGCTTGCTTGGGTTTAGTTGGCTGTTCTTTTTCTGTTTTTTCCAGGTGTGCAGTTAGGTCTTTGATTTTTAGCTTTCTTCTTCTTTTTTTTTTTTAATTGTAGTTCTATTTATTTTTTTAATCAATTTTATTGATACATATTAATAAAGCATAAATCCACCCAAAGAGTACAATCAAGGTATTTAGATTAAGGTATTTAGTGTAATCACATATTTGTGCATTCACCACTTCAGTCATTCTTAGAGCACTTTCATTATTCCAGTAATAATAAACAAAAAACAAACACACAAACAAAACTTACATAGCTGCTATTTTTTTTTCCTTCTCTCTGGTGTATTTGTATTTATATTTTGTAAAAACAAGCTTATATATGCAATATTAACCATATTCGTTTATACATGAGGTTTTACTATCTTATACAGTCCCATGTTACAGGTTTTACCTTTCCTTCTAGTAATATACATGTCCTTAGACTCACCCTTTCAACCCCTGTGATACCTATATAATAGCTCTGCTAGTTACAAACACCATGATATGCTTTCACCATTTCTATTCATTTCCAAAGATTTACAAAGAACCTTTTCACCATTTCTCACAGATTAACTCTCAGCTTTCCATTCTCTACCCTCCTTCTATTTTCTGGTGACTGATACTCCAATTATCAACTCCATGAGTTTATACAATATATTTAGTTCATAATAGCAGAGTCATACAGTGTTTGTCCTTTTGTGTCTGGCTTGTTTCACTAAACATAATGTCCTCCAGGTTCATCCATGTTGTCATATGCTTCACAACTTCATTTCTTCTTACAGCTGCATAATATTCCTTCATGTGTATACACTACAATTTGTTTATCCATTCATCAGTTGATGGACACCTGGGTTGTTTCCATCTTTTGGCAACTGTGAATAACACCACTATGCACATCAGTGTGCAGATGTCTGTTCATGTCTCTGCTCTCAGTTCTTCTGGGTATACACCTAGTAATGGTATTACTGGATCACATGGCAAGTCTATATTCAAATTTGTTAGGAACTACCAAACTGTCCTCCACAGTGGCTGTACCATTCTTCATTCCCACCAAAAGTGAATAAGTGTTCCTATCTCTCCACATTCTCTCCAACAGTTACAGTTTTCTGACTTTTTAATAGCGGTAGGTCTAATAGGTGTGAAATATCTCATTGTAGTTTTGATTTGCATTTCCCTAATTGCTAGTGATGTTGAAAATTTTTTTCATGTGTTCCTTTGCCCTTTGTATTTCTTCCTTGGACAATTGTCTTTTCAAGTTTTTTGCCTATTTTAAAATCAGGTACTTTGTCTTTTTATTGTTGAATTGTATTATCTTTCATATCATTTCTACTAAACCCTTATTGGATATGTGATTGCCAAATATTTTCTCCCATTGAGTTGGCTGCCTTTTCACCCTTTTGACAAAGTCCTTTGAGGTGCAAAAGTGTTGAATTTTGAGGAGGTCCCACTTATCTGTTTTTTGTTGCTTGTGCTTTGGGTATAAGGTTTAAGAAACTGCCGCCTACCACGAGATATTGAAGATGTTTCCTATATTTTCTTCTAGGAGTTTTATGGTTCTCACTTTTATATTTAGGTCCTTGTTCCATTTTGAGTTAATTTTTGTATAGGGCGTGAGATAAGAGTCTCCTTTCTTTCTTTTGGACATGGGTATCCAGTTCTACTAGCACCATTTGTTGAATAGACTGTTCTGGCCCAGCTGGGGGGGCTTGACCACAAAATCACTTGACTGTAGATGTTAGGGTCTATTTCTGAGTTCTCGATTTGATTCCATTGCTCAATGTGTCTGTCTTTATATCATTACAATGCTGTTTTTACCACTGTAGCTAAGTAAAATGCTTTAAAGTCAGGAAGTGAGAGTCCTCCAACTTTGTTCTTTTTTTAAAGAACTTTTTGGCTATTCAGGGTCCCTTAACCTTCCAAATAAATTTGATAATTGGTTTTTTGATTTCTGCAAAAAAGGCTATTGGGATTTATATTGGGATTGCGTTGAATCTGTGAAACAGTTTGGGTCGAATCTGACATCTTAACAATATTTAGTCTTCCAATCCATGAACACAGAATGCTCTTCCATTTATTTAAGTCTTCTTCAGTTACTTTTAGCAATGTTTTGCAGTTTTCTGAATATAGGTCCTTTATGTCCTAGGTGAAGTTTATTCCTAAATATTTGATTGTTTTAGTTGCTATTATAAATGGAACATTTTTTTTCTGATCTCCTCCTCAGATTGCACATCAGTAGTATATAGAAATGCTATTGATTTTTGCGTATTAATCTTTTTTTTTTTTTTTTTTTTTTTATTATGGGTAAAAATCAAAATTCTCACAATACATACAAACATTTGTAAAACGATATATAAATATATATGCATATATGTGTATTTGCTTACAAAAATGTTATTTTATATATATATATACATATATTTTAAGAGGTGCTTAGATTACCTAAAATATTATACGGAACCCACTCGGATTCCCATGTTGCCCACCTCCCACACCTCCCACCACATCCAACACAAACATCTCCCATAGTGTGGCCCACCAACCTCAATGAACTTACACCTCCTGGAGCCTTGCCACCAACCATAGACCACAGTTCACAGTGTAGACCACACTCTCTCCCACTCAGTTCTGAGTGGTGTGTGCTGATTTAAAATGGCCTACATCCATTGCCACAACAGTACTCAGGACAACCTCCCGTATTAATCTTGTATCCCCCCACTTTCCAGAATTTGTTTATTAATTCTAGTAACTTTGTTGTGGCTTTTTCAGGATTTTCTAGATATAGGGTCATATCATCAGCAAATAATGCAAGTTTTAATTCTTCCTTTCCTATTTAGGTGCCTTTTGGGTGCCTTTTATTTCTTTAGCCTAATTGCTCTAACTAGAACCTCTAGTACAAATATTGTATACCAGTGGTGACAGTGGGTATCCTTGTCTTGTTCCTGATCTCAGCAGGAAAGCTTTCAGTCTTTCACCATTAAGTACAATGCTAGCTGTAGGTTTTTCATATATGCACTTTACCATATTGAGAAAGCTTCCTTCTATTCCTATCTTTTGGATTGTTTCTATCAAGGAAGGGTGCAGTACTTTATTGAATGCCTTTTCTGCATCAATCGAGAGGATCATGATTTTTCTTCTTCAAATTATCAATGTGGTTTATTACACTAATTGATTTTCTTGTGTTGAACCACCCTTGCATGCCTGGGATAAAACCCACTTGAGCGTGGTGTATAATTCTTTTAACATGTTTTTGTATTCTGTTTGCAAATATTTTGTTGAAGATTTTTGCATCTATATTCAATAGAGTTATTGGTCTGTATTTTTCTTTTCTTGTAGTATCCTTTATCTGGTTTTGGTATTAGGGTGATGCTGGCTTCATAGAATGAGTTTGGTAGCATTCTTTCCTGTTCAATTTTTTGGAAGAGCTTGAGCAAGATTGATATTATATCATCTTTGAATAATTGGTTAAATTCACCTGTGAAGCCATCTTGTCCTGGGCTTTTCATCTTTGGGAAGTTTTTGATGACTGTTTTAATCTCTTCACTTGTGACTGGTTTGTTGAAGTTTTCTATTTCTTCTAGGGTCAGTGTAGGTGGTTCATGTGTTTCTAGGAATTTGTCCATCTCATCTACATTTTCTAAATTTTTTGACATATAGTTATTCATAATATACTCTTATGATCTCTCTTAATTCTGCAGCATCAGTGGTAATGTCTCCCCTCTCATTTATGATTTCATTTATTTGTGTCTTCTCTCATTTTTTCTTTGTCATTCTGGCTAATTGTTGATTTTGTTGATCTTCTCAAAAAAAACAACTTTTGGTTTTATTGATTCTCACTATTGTTTTGTTGTTGTTGTTGTTGTTGTTCTTGATTTCATTTATTTCTGCTCTGATCTTTACTATTCCTTTCCTTTGGCTTGGTTTGGGATTAATTTGCTGTTCTTTTTCTAGTTCCTCCAGGTGTGCAGTTAGATCTTCAATTGTAGCTCTTTCTTCTTTTTCAATGTAATCATTGAAAGCTATAATTTCCCTCTTAGCACTGCCTTTGCAGTGTCCCATAGGTTTTGATATGTTGTGTTCTCATTTTCATTCATCTCAAGATATTTGCTGAATTCTCTTGCACTTTCTTCTTTGAGCCACTGATTATTTAAGTCTGTGTAGTTTAATCTCCATATATTTATGAATTTTCCCTTTTTCTATCCATTATTCATTTCCATCTTCATTCTGTTATGATCAGAGAAAGCGTTTTATATAATTTCAATCTTTTAAAATTTATTGAGACTTACATGTGACCCAACATATGGTCTATCTTGGTGAAGGATCCCTTAGCACTTTGAAAGAATGTATAGCCTACTCTTTTGGGTGCAATGCTCTATAGATGTCTGGTAGGTCTAGTTCATATATCAAATTATTCAAGTTCTCTGTTTCTTTATTTATCCTCTGTCCAGATATTCTATCCAGTACTGAGAGTGGTGTATTGAACTCTCCAACTATTATTGTAGAAATACCTATTTTCCCTTCAGTTTTGCCAGTATGTGCCTCATGTATCTTTGGACACTCAATTTCGGTGCATAAATATTTAGTATAGGTATCTGTTCTTGAGTGAATTGTCCCTTTTGTTAATATATAATGACCTTCGTCCCTTATAACAGTTTTCTTTTGAAATATATTTTGTGCACTATTAGTACCACTACTCTAACTCTTTTTTGGTTACTATTTGCATGGAATATCTTTTTCCAACCTTTCACTTTTAACCTGGTTGTATCCTTACATCTGAGGTGAGTCTCTTGTAGACAACATATAGATGGCTCATATTTTTTTTAATCCATTCTATCAGTCTGTGTCTTTTTTTTTTTTTTTAAGATTTTATTTATTTATTCATTTATTCCCCCCTTGCTGCCTGCACTCGCTGGGTCAGCCAACCACGCCGTGCGGACGGGCCTGCCCTCACCAGGAGGCCCCGGGAACTGAACCCGGGGCCTCCCATATGGTAAACGGGAGCCCTACTGATTGAGCCACAGCCGCTTCCCAGTCTGTGTCTTTTGATTGCCAAGTTCAAGCCATTAATATTCAATTTTATTACTATAAAGGCATTACTTAATTCACCCATGTCATCCTTTGGCGCTCTGTTGTCATATCATATCATTCTATTGTCTGTCTTCTTACACTTTAGTTTACCCTTCATAATAATCTTCATTTCTACATTCTTCTCCAAATCTATCATCCTTGCTTTTTCTTTTCAGGCTGTAGCACTCCTTTTAGTATCTCTTGTAATTCTGGTCTTTGGTAACATATTCTATCAGTGTTTGTCTGTGAAGATGTTCAACTCACCCTCATTTTTGAAAGATGGTTTTGCTGGATACAGAATTCTTGGCTGGCAGTTTTTCTTTTTCAGTACTTTAAATACATCATACCACTTTCTTCTCGCCTCCATGGTTTCTGATGGGAGGTGGGCAGTTAATCTTATTGAGTATCCCTCTTATGTGATGCTTTGCTTTTCTCTTGCTGCTTTCAGAATACTCTCTTTATCTCTGATATTTGTCATTCTGAATAGTAGGTTTCTCAGGGTAAGTGTATTTGGATTTATTCTGTTTGGGATGCGTTGACCTTCTTGGATATTGATATTTATGTCTTTCATAAGGGTTGGGAAGTTTTCGGTCATTATTTTCTCAAATATTCTTTCTGCCCCTATTCCATTCTCTTCTCCTTCTGGAACACTGATAATGCAAATGTTTGTGCACTTCACATTGTTATTCAATTCCCTGAGACCCTGTTCCATTTTTTCCATTCTCTTCTCTTTCTGTTCTCCTGTCTTTTCCAGTTCAGATGTTCTGTCTTTGAAATCACTAATTCTGTCTTCAAGCAATTAAAATCTGCTCTTATGTGCCTCTAATGTATTTTTAATCTCATCTATCGTGTCTTTCATTCCCATAGGTCTATTACTTTTCTTTGCAGGTTTTTAAATTGTTCTTTATGCTCACCCAGCATCTTCTTAATATTCTTTATCTCTTTAATCATATTTTCTCTCAATTCTTTGAATTGATTTAAGAGAGTTGTGTCATTATCACTGATTAATTGTCTTAAATCCTGTATCTCTTCAGGATATTTGGTTTGTTCATTTGGCTGGGCCATCTCTTCCTGTTTCCTAGTATGGCTTGTCATTTTTTGCTGATGTCTAGGCATCTGAATATGTTGATGAATTTACTCTGATGGCCAATTTCCCACTCTTGTCTATTGTCTTTTTTTCTTTCACAGCTCTTCTTTCATATTTGGTTCAATTTATTCTGTCTTTAAAATTGCCCAGCTTAAGTTATCAAAATTGGGTCAGCTGCTATTAAAAAGTTGGAAAACTGTAAATGTTAGAGAGAATGTGGAAAGAAAGGAATGCTTATTCACTATTGGTGGGAATATAGAATGGTACAGCCACTGTGGAGGACTGTTTGGCAGTTCCTAACGAAGTTGAATATAGACTTGCCATGGGACCCTGCAATACCATTGCTAGGTATATACCCAAAAGAACTGAGAGCAGTGACACAAATAGATACCTGTACACCAATGTTCATAGCAGGATTATTTGCGATAGCCAAAAGTTAGAAACAACCCAGGTATCTAGCAGCTGATGAATGGATAAACAAATTGTGGAGTATACACATGATGGAATATTATGCAGCGGTAAGAAGAAATGAAGTTGTGAAACATATGACAATCTGGATGAATCTAGAGGACGTTATATTGAGTGAAGCAAGCCAGACACAAAAGGAAAAATACTGTGTGATTGCCCTATTATGAACTAAATATATCATGTAAAATATAAATATATTATGTGAAATATAAATATGGGTAGAATTGTAAATATAAGACCATTTTTCCTTGAAGCTGAACAAATGTAAGTTAATACTATACAAGGTTAATATCAGACCAAAAAAAAACACATTATATTAAGTGAAGGAGACCAGATACAGAGTACTACAAATTGTATGATTCCATTTATATAAAATGTAAATATAAATCAATTCATAAAGATGAAATATTAGTTGTTATGTAGGTCCGAGGAAGGAATGCTAAGGGATTTGGAGTCTTTCTTTTTGGAATAATGAAATTGTTCTAGAATTTTAAAGATAATGAATTTACAACATTGTGATTATACTAAAAGCCATTGATTATACACTTTGGATAGAATAGCAAGAAACAGCAGCTATGTACCATGGGGGAAGCATAGAGAGATTGAGAGGTGAGGAATTTTCTTGTTTGTTTCTTTGTTTTTTTGTTTATTATTTTTAATATTGAAATAATGAAAATGTTCTAATAATGATTGAAGTGATGAATGTACAACTATGTGATTATAGCAAAGTTGATTGATTGTATACTTTGGAGGAATTGTATGCTTTTTTAATAGGTATCAATAAAATTGATTTTAAAACTTTGGGCCAGGGACTCACTAATTGGATACAGATTTTGTTCAATTTCATAGGTATCAATAAAATTGATTTTAAAACTTTGGGCCAGGGGCTCACTAACGGGATGCAGGAGTAGGGATACAGAGAGAACCAAAACAGTTTTTATACATGCAATTTCCAGACCAGCCAGCACATGGCTCTCAGGTACCCCTTTCTACAGAGAAGTTTCAGTCTTGGCTTTCTTGTGTTTTGGTCTGTTCATAGCTGTGATTCAATGCTGGCTTTGTTGGCCGAGTTCACTGAAGAAAAGCCCCCTGACTTCCCCTCCCTTTTCCCTTGAAAGAGCTGATAGGAGGAAGATGTCTGTTACCCTCTCAGTCAGCTGTAGTGAACTAGGGGTTTTATCACATCTTAACATCTTGGGGGTGGGGTGAGGAGCTCTTCCCAGCTGCTGAGGGTCTTGGTAACTCATGTTTGTTGTTTCAGGTTCTTCATCTCTCTGTCCCTCACCCTACTGAGAGTTGTGTAGCACTGTCCTGGTCTGCTGATCCCCAAAGCAGGTCCCTTGGACAGCTTTTGGCTCTTTCTCCATTGTTTTTGTGAGAGTATTAAGTGCTGCCTTTTAGTCCAATGTCATTTTCCCACAATCCACTCTTTCTTCTTTTTAAATATAAGCATTTAGGACTATAAATTTCCCTTTCAGCACTGCCATTGTTACATCTCATAAGTTTTAATGTATTGTTTTTTAATTTTCTTTTGTCTCAAGATATTTACTGATTTCCCTTGTCATTTTTCTTTGACCCACTGATTGTTTGAGTGTCTTATTTCATTTCCATATTTTTGTAGATATTCCGGATCTCTGCCAGTTTTTGATTTCTAGCTTCATTCCATTATGGTCAGTAAAGATGCTTTGTATGATTTCAATACTTTTTAAATTTATTGAGACTTGTTTTGTGACCCAACATGTGGTCTATCCAGTAGAATGATCCATGTGCACTTGAGAAGAATGCATATCCTGCTATACTGAGGTGCAATGTTCTGTATATGTCTGTTAGGTCTAGTTCATTTATCATATTATTCAAGTTCTCTGTTTCCTTATTGATCTTCTGTCTATATGCTCTCTCTATTGATGAAAGTGGTGAATTGAAGTCTCCCACTATTATTGTAGAGGTGTCTATTTCTCCATTAATTTTTGCCAGTGGGGCACTGTGTTAGGCACATAAATATTTATGATTATTTCTTCTTTGTGGATTGACCCTTTTATTTATAGTGTCCTTCTTTGTGTCTTGCAACAGCTTTTGACTTAAAGTCTCTTTTGTCCGATATTAGTATAGCTAGTCCAGCTCTTTTTTGGTTACTATTTGTATGTAATATATTTTTCCATTCTTTCACTGTCAACCTATTTGTGCCTTTGGGTCTATGTTGAGTCTCTTGTAAATAATATAAGGTTGGATCATGTATTTTTCTCCATTCTGCTACTCTGTGTCCTTTGATTGGGGAGTTTAATCTATTAACATTCAGTGTGATTACTGTAAAGGCAGTACCTGCTTTATCCATTTTGTCCTTTGGATTTTATATGTCATATATTTTTGCCTTTCTTTTCCTTTCTTGCAACCTCCTTTTCTATATAGTTGATCTTTAGTGATATATCTGACTGATCCCTTTCTCATTTCTGTTTCTGTATATTTTTAATATGATTTCTTTTTGGTTACCCTGGGATTTATATTACAAACCTATATCTGTAATCTACTAATTTGAAAATAACTCAATTTAGCTTCAGTAGTATATATGTTCTCTGCTTCCTTATCCCTGTTTTCCATCTTTGTTATTTTTGTCTCACTTTACCAGTTTATAATTTGCATGTCCATTGTCGGCAAATATGTCTTTTTCTTGTTCAACTGTATTCTGATTTATAGGAATTAAAGAATATAATTGTATAAAGAGGATATGGTACTGTTGGGTTTTGCATTTGTCCTTTTAGTTACTCTTACTGAAGATATTCATTTCTTCACACTACTTCAAGTCTCTCTCTCCTGTATTTTCCTTTCCATCTGCAGAAATCACTTTAGTAATTCTTGTAGGTCAGGCCTTTTGCTGATGAACTCTCTTAATTTTAAACTCTACCTCATTTTTTGAACATTCATAACAATAAATGTATTGTAAAAGTTGTGAATTTATAAAAACAAACATGCATATCACCATTCAGGGCCCCATACATCACCCCATCACCAACACCTTGCATTGTTGTGAAATATTTGTTACAAACTATGAAAGAGCATCATCAAAATATTATACTAACTATAGCCCATATCTTACATGTGGTGTATTTTCCCCCAACCCACCTGATTATTAACACTTTGTATTAGCATTATATATTTGTTATAGTTCATGTGAGAATGTTCTCATATTTGTTTGGTTAGCCACAGTCCATTTTCTGCCACTTCTCCCTCATTTCTGAAGGAAAGTTTTCCTGGATAAAGAATTTTGGACTGGCACTTTTCTCTTTCAGTACCTTAAATATATCATATCAATGACTTCTCACCTCCATGGTTTCTGATGAGAAATCGGCATTTAGTCTTATTGAGTATCCATTGTATGTGATGAATCCCTTTTCTCTTGCTCTTTTCAGAATTCTCTCTTTACCTTTGGCATTTGACATTCTGATTAGTATATATCTCTGAGTGGGTCTATTAGGTATTATTCCTTTTGGAGTCTGTTTCATCTCTTGGATATGTGTATTTATGTTTTTCATAAGAGTTGGGAATATTTTGGCCATCATTTCCTCAAATATTCTTTCTGCCCCTTTTCCTTCTCTTCCCCTTCTGGGACACCCATGGCATATATGATTGTGTGTTTTGTATTGTCACTTAAATCCTTGAGACCCTGCTTAATTTTTCTATTATTTTCTCTATCTGATATTCTGACTGTATGGATTTGATTGTCCTGTTTTCTAGTTTGCTGACCCTTTCTTCTGCCTGCTCAAATCTGCTCTTGTATGTTTGTAGTGTATTTTAATCTCTACTATTGTGTCTTTCATCTCCACAATTTTTTTAAACTTTCTTTTTAAACTTTCAAATTGTTCTTTATGCTCACTCTTGGTCTTCTTAATATACTTTAGGTCTATATCCATATTTTCCTTCATCTCCTTGAGTTGACTTAGGTGATTTGTTTGAACTTCTTTGATTAGTTGTTCCAAATCTGTCTCCTCTGAAGTTTTAATTTGTTCCCTTGACTGAGCTATATCCTCCTATTTCTTAGCATGGCTTGTAACTTTTGCGGATATCTGTGCATCTGATTATTTTGATATATTAACTCTAAAGTTCAGTTTTCTCCCCCTTGTCTAGGGTTTTATTGTTGATTGGCTTAGTGTTAAGGCTCTTCTTTGATGCTTGGTCCAACTTATTCTGGACCTTTAGAATAGCCTGTGTTTTACTGTTCAAATTTTCTCAGCTCTTACTCCATCTGTTTCTTGCCCAGGATATGTGGTACAATTTTTACATTTGCACTTTTTGTTTTTTTTTGTTTGTTTGTTTGTTTTTTAAATATTTTATTTATTTATCCATTTATCCCCGCCCCGCTGCCTGTGCTCGCCGGGCCAGCCAACCACGCCACATGGGCGGGCCTGCCCCCACCAGGAGGCCCCGGGAACTGAACCCGGAGCCCCCCACATAGCAAACGGGAGCCCCACCGATTGAGCCACAGCCGCTTCCCTACATTTGCACTTTTTGTGCAATTGTTTCACCTCTAAAGAGAAAGCTTCCATTCCTCTGTGCCTTCTCTAGAAATCTTGATCAGCTCTGTTTGTTTTTGTGCAAAATTTTCTCTCCAGGTCCTACGATTTGTTTAAACTCTCTCCCTCACTCAGTGCCCCTTTCATTACACCTTTCAGTTCTGGGATACATCCTGTCTTGTATTTCAGTGCCCCTCCCCCACGCTGTTCTTTTTCTATGAGTCTTTTCTGCCTCCAGTTTCTTCCCTGTTAAGGTTTCCTGGTCTAGAGATCTAGATATGGTCAATTCAGAAAGGTGGGTCACTTCAGAAAGGTCTGTTTTGCATTTAAGTGGTCCATTTAACAGAGACTGGATTGAGTAAGCACATATCTCTTGCCAACAGTTCTGCTGTGGTCTCTTCTCTCTTTTTTTTCCCCCTTGGGGGCCCTTTGTATGTGGCATTCCTCAGCAGCCTGTGCTCCACCCTGGGCCTCTGCAGACTTGGGCCCCTGTGTCTGGATATGCATGGTATTCTAACTCACTACTTTGAGTGCCTCTATAGTCTACATCTGCAGCAGGGGGACCTAGACTTTCCTGCCTCTGTTCAACTCCCGTGCTGAATGAGGGGGAGGACTTCAGACTAGAGGGTCCAGATAGAAAATTTCCTACCTGATCTTGTAGATTATTCCTCTTTTTCTCAGATTCTGCATTTGTGGAGTCCTTCTCCATTCTATAATTGCGTTAGTCAGCCAAAGGGGTGCTGATGCAAAGAACCAGAAATCTGTTGGCTTTTATAAAGGGTGTTTATTTGGGGTAAAAGCTTACAGTTAAAAGGCCCTGAAGTGTCCAACTCAGGTTGGTTTCTCACCAAATTCAGTTGCCACGTGTTAGAGCAAGATGGCAGGCAGTCTCTGCTTGGTGTTTTTGGCCTTACCTGCTCAGCTGTTCTGTTCTCTTTGGCTGCAACTATTAGGCAAATGGGTCATCTCTCCCCAGGGCCACAAAATCAAAGTTCTCTCCTCTTCCATGTCATGACAAAGTTCTCTCTTCTGGCATCTATGGTTCTCTTTCTCTTTTCTCCTGTTTCTTCTTCTGTGTCTTCTTGAGTGAGTGCCTATTTATATCAGCCCACCAAGGGGCACGGACTCAACCCTGAGTCGTGCCCTACTGATGGGGTCTAATCAAAACCCTGATCTTAACATAATTTAATCAAAGACATCTCAGCTGAATCTAATACAATTAAAGGGTATCATGCCCTTAGGAACAGACCAGTTTACAAACATAATCCTTATCTTTTTAAATAATAATAACATTAATCTCAAACTGCCACAGTAACATCCTCCAGAGTTCTAAGAAAGTGGGATTTGTCCTTTTATTAGTTGAGTTTGAGAGATGACTTTTCCAAGGATGTCTTACATTGCCATGTTTATGACCTGCTCTTATTTTTATAATTTCCTTTCTTTGTACTAAATTTGGACTTAATCTTCTTTTCTTTTTCCACCTTCTTTTTTTTTTTTTTTTTTTTTTTTTAA